>OX578135.1:5036443-5186443 GCA_951213105.1 Amaurobius ferox | reverse complement strand
TAAAGCAAAGATTGAATAAAAATTGCAAAATCAGTGTTGTTTCAAATAATGATCCGTGTTATTTTGTGCAATGAAACTCAAACCAAATTAATAAATTATGAAATAAATAAAAAGAGAATACATTTGAGTCTGTGGTGAAAGTCAGATGCTGTACACATTAGAATTTTATGTATTTTATTTTATTTCATCATTTAGGTGCGTAGCGAAATAGTTATGATCCCGATTAAAGGATCTGGGCTTCAAGGAAACAAAATGGACGCAGATTTTGGCGTGCTTGTGTTTAGATAGCTTTCCATTTTGTATACTACTAATCGGGATACTAGATAATGATTTAATTCTATCGAGTTTTGAGAAAAACTTTTATTTCATTGCATTGTGTGAGTTGCATTTTGAATCCTGACAAAGCGACATCAGCATTGGACCGAATTTTTTAATTCCTTTTTCTCGAAAACTACAACAGGAAGATGGAATTTTGCGTATATACGTAAAATGGCACGCAGAGTTGCTGAATCACAGTTTTAATGATTAAAGCAAACTGGAACAGAAAGTAACGCCCATTTTTAAACGGTGCCTGCCCACTGCGCTTCTTATAAACAGCGTGTAAAAGCATGTGTTTGTGTGTGTGTGTGTGTGGGGGGGGGGCACAGAACCTCGATGGTGTGTGTGGGGGGTAGGTTCGAACTCTGAACCTTTAGATTGCTGATCCCGCGCTATGCCATCAGGGCCAAAAGAATTCTTCGAGGCCGCGGGAATAATCTGGTATGTCTTTCGTAGCAGTGAGTGACGCATGCAGCCCCACCACAAGTAAAATATAGACTTAGCATCCTAGGCATTAAGCATGGTTGTACACAAGTTAATTAAAAAGAGTCCGATATTGAATTTACTACACGGTTGCTAGAAGTACGTGACGAAACCAAATTCATATCACGAAATTAGAGAGCGATCCTCTGCTTACATCCAATAATGAAACACAAATCTGAGGAAATACATTTGGGTTACTTGGGTGCCGTTCTTTCCTTGTATTCTAATGTATTTAACTTGCTATTAAAATTATGAAAACTTTATAAAGAGCCTTGCTGCTCCAACCGGAAATCGAGCCCTGGATCTCCGAACGGGCCAGTCGACGCTCTACCGTTGAGCTACTGGGACGAAATGGCAAGCTCTTATCTTCGGAGTGGACTCTACATTCCGGATCTTACAATCACTTGTTTAAATTCTGCATCCATTAAAATGAGGTTCTGTTGAAGAAATAATCCAAGTTGGAAGATCCTTTAAACTCATAGTGTCATTGCGTGGACGCAGAATAGAGATGCGTAGAAAATACGCAAAAATAAAGCGGTTTTAGGAAGGATGCAACACTCACTATAAATTTAAAATATCCTTAAAAATCACTCTTTTGACACCGAAGAAAAAGGGTGGATGCCCTATTCTATTTTGAAGACAGACAGAATGACCCAAGTCATAAACACTTTTCAACTCCGCTGAAAAGTGTTAAAAACGCAATGTATCACACATATTAAAGCAACGACTCTTCCGAGGTTACCCGACTCTGTACGACATTCTTAAATACCCTTACAGTCAGTAAGAGGATATTAAGAAGAATAAAATGTGCGCATTTTGGAGGCTGTTTTAGGTAATGGATGAAATCAGGTCTCGGAGGGACCGAAAGTTAGCTCAAAATCTCTTTTGGCACGAAGAATGAGGTAGCAATGGGTGCAGCTAATTGTTTTCTTTTCTGTTAAGTGTATAGCTTCTCCTACTGTGGTTTTTGTGGAATTATGGTACACTGAAAGGATTTCAAACCGACCTTTTAAAAGAAACGATGCGCAGACATGGCTCCGTTGCTATCTTTTCCTCACCGATAACCATTATCTTAAAGAAAAGATTATCACGAATGGTAATTCATGTTTGCTTAGAAAGGGCGTCTGTTGGCGTGAAAAGGAGTCGGTAGGCATCATTAAGATGTTTTGTGAAACGCTGAAGAGAGAGATTCTCGATGACATTCATCTACCTTCTTCTCTCGGTGGCCTTCCATTCAGAGCGAGAGCGTTGTAAGGACGTGCTGGCTTTTAATAAACTTGAACGAGCCAACCTAGTTATGAGACGATGTTTAGACAGTTGGATCGACTTCATTAAATGACGTTATATGGAGCGAGTGTGCTGGAATGTTTGAAATGAGTTGCCATGAATCAATCCTTTATCGGTGAAAGTCATCGCTCCACAGGTCAATTCTAAGACAGGCCGGTAGCACTTGTTGCCGGACGCATTGTTGCCATGAAGATTCGCAAAACGATGACTCTTTTCCCTATTGCACTCTATAACAAGACAGATCAATCATGCATAAAGCATTGATTATGCAACACTTTATAACTCAAATGCAATTTTATTAAAACATCTCTAAAATCCGATACATTCAGCGTTGATATATTTTAAATGATCACGGTACTACACTGCTCAAAACAATTATAGGGGATATTATGATTTTGGAAATAAACTGCGGATGAGAAAACGTTTTCTTGGCTGATATAAGATCCATAGGTGTTGTAAGCTATTAGAAAAGAAAATGACGCGCAAAACAAGGAATAATTAAATTTTATTCCTGTTTTTTGTAGGAAAACAAAAAATACATATTTTGTACATGTTATAAAAACAAACAAAAAATGTGACTTATCGGATAAAAATGAGTTTTAATAAGGGGTATGATTTCCCCTGACCGAAAGCAATGTTGCACACCTGTGAGGCATGGAGTCAAGGAGGGATTGGGGGTATTCTCTCCCATTCCTGTAGAAGAGCGGATTCCAGCTGTTGAACTGATTCCGGGGGTGATAAGCGACCAGCAACCCTTCTCCTCAGAATGACCCAGATATGTTCTATTGGGTTCTTCGTCTGAAAGGAAGTCATCCACTAGTCAAACACGATATTGCCTAGCGTTATCATCCATGAGAATAAATTCATCCTCGATTGCTGCAGCGTAAGAAACGATAAAAGGTTTGTGGATCTCATCCCTAAATCTCTTGAGCCATCAGTGATCCATTTCTGATGATGTACAGTTAGGCCAGTCAGTGAGATACTGGCACAGGCCATCAACCCGCCTCTTCCAAATTGGGCACTTTCATTCACAAATGCAGGATTATTTCGAGTGCCACGTACTCTCCAAATGATAACCTGCCTATTGTCAGGTTGTGCACTAAAGCGAGATTCGTCTGAGAAGAGAACATTGCTTCATTTTGTCTCCATCTGAGATGCCCTTGTGTCCACCTTCTACGGGCAGCACGGTCGCTCGCTGTTAAAGAAACACAAACCATAGGTCTGCCAAACCAACACGACGGAGTCGGTTTCGAACAGTTTGAATTTTAACATTGGCACCACTCGTCCTCCGAAGGTGCTGTTGTAAAAGAGTGGCGTTCATACTGCGATTTCTTCTGGACGATAGCGTTAAATACCGGTTCTCATTTTGTGTTGTTGCATACCTGTGACTTTAAGTTGTGTGACTTTAAGTTGGTCTTCGGCTAACATTTCCAGTTTCCATAAAACGATTCCATAGCTTGAAAACGACACTTTGAGACACTACCAGGGCATCCGCTCCACCGGGTTGCATTTGGCCCGCCTTTAAACGACCGATGACCTCCAGGCTACCGATTCGGCTGAGTCATGTTGTTGAGACATCGTATTCACTGCTACGAAGCGTTCACCGCACGTCAATTGATTCTAATATCTTTCTACACAAAGACTGCTGCAGATCCATTTTCACTCCTTATCTAAAGTGCGTCATTTTCAACGTCACAAACAAAATTTGCATATTCCGAAGTTTGTAAATGTGATAATTTTCCTTTTTAATCTCTTTTCTTTCAATTTTGTTAAAAAACTAATCGATTATATGGCTGTTTCATATCGAACTCACAATATCCCCTCGTTGTTTTGAGCGGTGCATAATAATTTATTATATTTGAACATTTAAAACTTCATTGAAAAGAAAAATGAACTTTATTTAAATGACGTCATCGAACTATAAATCGTCTAGCTCGCTATGTAAAAGCAGTGAATATTTCATTCATATCACTTTTATTCCAAATTCCAGAGCTCAATAATTTTGCTTGAAAAAAAATTCAGCCATTCTTATTCAACTCTTTTTACAGTTGATTTATTTACATTTTGCATCTATTACAATGAGTCTTAATTGTAGAAATAATGAGAGTTGGACGATCGTTTAAACTGAGGCCGAAAATAAAGCCGTTTTAGGACGGATGCAACACTCAATATGAATTTAAAGGAATTTTAAAAATCACTGGGAAAAAATATGGATGCCCTATTTTATTTTGAAGCGGGTCACGCGATAATATGGGTGTCATTATTATTTTAATTTTTATTTAAAAACTACCGAAATTATTTTGTTCACATTTTTTTTTATAAAATTTATGCGATCATTTGAACATTGCCTAAAATTTTCGAAGCAATGTGTGAATTTGAACGTCGCTCAAAAAATGTTTGAAACATGAGGTCCCATGGGGGTTCCATGTATTTCATGTTTTCAACCCGGGTTCCACCCAACACTAATGAGATGATATTATTCACTTTTATTCCCATGGGTCTCAATAACCTACTAAAATTTCATTTTGATAAAGTCATTTTTCAAAATGAAATCTGTGATCGCGCGAACGGACAGACAGACAGAGGGAATGAACCGAGTCATAAACATTTTCCAACTATGTCGGAAAGTGTTAAAATGGGTATTCGGAATCTATTATCTTTTCATTCTGAGCGAGATGTCTATTTTTCCCCCCATTTCCATAGGAACCCTTTAGAGAGCTTTTTGAACGAGCGCCAGTGCAGACCCTGTACCTTGTACCGGGTTTTCATCTCAAGAAATTTGCTTGTGGATTATTTTATTTTACCGGAGCCCAAACTCTGTTTCTTGGGTTGAAATTCAATTCGCGGAAGATCGGCGGCGTTCGTCTTCGCTGCAAACAGATCAAGTCAGCCGACGTTGCGTCGACGGGGAGGAAGTATCACTGCTGGAATGTGATTATGGGGAATAAAATGTTGACCGAGAAAGAAAATACGTACTTGAGAGTTTTTTTCATTTTACTTATGTTCTGTAGGACAGAACCGGCGAGATCTGGGGGACCGCTATCCCTTTTTACTTTCCTTACAGTACATGGTATGTATATGGAAAGTATTGGAAGCGTTTTTTTTTTTTTTAATTTTTTTTTTGCGAAATGACCTGCAAAAGTGGCCAAAATCTGAAATAAAAACCACGGCTGATCAAATGTGTCCATGTATTATAAGTCGCTTGTATTATACGCAATTTTTGACGACGAAAAGAGTCACCCGACAACACTGGGACTAACGACTCGGCGTGACCAAACACAAAAATTTTACAATACACCGAGAACGGGATATTTAAAATTTTTCGTCACGTCGCGTCGTTGCCCAGTCGCTCAGTGAAGACGAAAATTGAATTAAAACTGCCAGTTTGGTGACATGTCAAATAATGATCCGTATTATTTTGCGCTATTAAACGAAATTGAGTGAATGGTAAAACAAAGAGAGAAGATGAATTGTGGTCCGCAAGGAAATACAATCTTTTTTAACACTTTACAACATAGTTGAAACGTGTGTATGACTTGGGTCTTTCTGTGCGTTCGCACGATGGCGGCCGTAAAAATGATTGTATCAAAATGAAATTTTAGTATGGTGCTGTGAGACGGTCTGTGGGACAGATCGGAATGTAAATGAATGATATCACCCAAGTAGTTTTAGATGGAACCCGGGTTGAAAAAATGAATTACATTTGAACCCCATGCGACTTCATTTTTCAAACATCTTTTAAGCGACGTTAAAATTCGCAAATAGCTTCGAAAATTTTCGGAAATATTCAAATGATCCCATAAAATATATATAAAATTTTTCGTCGTTTTTAAATAAAAATTAAAAAAAGTCGTTTTTAAATAAAAATTAAAATAATAATGACACCCATATTATAGGAAGAGATCACGTGACCCACCTCAAAATAAAATAGGCATCCATCGTTTTTCCCAGTGTCAAAATCGTGATTTTTAAAATTCTTTTAAATTTATAGTGTTGCATCCGTCCTAAAACCGCTTTATTTTTGCGTATTATCTGTGCATCTATATACTGCGCCAACGCAATTACAATATTAAATGATCCTCAAACTTGATTATTTCTACAAAGAAGCCTCAGTTTAACGTATGCAGAATGTAAACACATCAAGCTGTAAGATGAGTTGTATAAGAATGGCTAAATTTTTTAACGTAAAATTATTTAGCTCTGGAGTCTGGAGGCGATATGAATGAAATATTCATTGATTTTACATAAAGAAACAAACGATTTTATAACATTTCCTTTCTCGATAAAGTTTTAATAAGCATGGAGTTAGAAAGTGCTTTTACCTCCATGGTTTTAAGTTCTTAAGTGAAACAAATGATTGTAGTTCTGTGATCATTAAAAAAATATCACCGCTGAATGTATCTTATTTTAGAAATGTTTAAACAAAATTGCATTTCATTTGGAAAGTATTTCATAATCATGCTCATTCCATATAACTGTGCTCTCGTTGGATGCAAAGTCCATCATCGCTTTTGACTTTCCCATATACATAGTATAATATATAGGGAAAGTAGTGTGGCGGGGTCGAAAATTCGAGTTCAAGTTTTCGATGGGAGAGCACATTTCAAGCATCACTGGACTCGACTCCAGCGTTTTTGAGGTGATATCTGTGTGTGTGTGCGTACTTGCGTTCGTCCGAATGAACGAACGCACACACATCCGTCTATAGAGATATCTCACGAACGAATGGAGCGTTTTGAACGAAATTGGGTACACACATTACAATCGGGGAATACTGAAAGCTTATTCATTTTAAACGCAATCGAATCTTCGAAAACTCCCAAATGTCCGAATAAAGTTTTGAAATTATCATAAAAAAATCAGAACTTTTATAATTACATAAGTATTTAAAGGTTTTTTGTGTCATTTTTTTATAATACATTTCTTATGTAATTTTTACTTTCCTTATATACGTAAATAGTATAATGTATAAGGAAAATACTGTGACGGGGTCGAACATTCAAATTCTAGTTTTCGACCGGAGAGTACGTTTCAAGCATCCCTAATCACGAATCGAACATTTTTGAGATAATATGTGTGTGTGTGTGTGTGTGTGTCAGTGAGTTTGTGGAGTCTATATCTCAAGAATGAATGGAGCGATTCGAATAAAATGTGCTGTAAAAATTATAATCCGTGAATACTGGAAGCCTATTGTTTTTAAACACAATCGACTGTTCAGAACCCCTAAAATTTTCGAGTGAGATTTTGAAAAAATCATCAAAAAATCAAAACCTTTAATAAAGTTACGCAAATAGACATTTCATATGTAAGTTTTCTTAGAAAACGATTGGCATAAATTTTAGAACGGTAGCATGAACCGTTCTCGAGATATTGCACATTTTTCAAATAAATGTATGAAAAATCCCATAAATTAAAAAAAAATATTAACTGTTGAGAAACAGGTTCACTTTTCATACGTAATATCATGCGATACATTGGATGATATCATTCTTGTGGATCTAGCTCGTTCCATTCATGAGAAAAGATACTTCGAGTCATACTTTTGTATTTGAATGCCAATAGTCATTTTTCTGCTATAAGAATAACTTATGTCTCCATCCATAACGCTTGGCGAGATTTTGGCGACGAATTGGGCGGAATGTCGCCAACTTGGTGACTTTTTAAGCGCTGCCAAATTAATGAAAATGTCGCCAAATGGATAAAAATGACGACTCATTGACGAAAATTCAATATCTTGGAAAGAATATAAGTATCTGCTATAAGAATAACCTACTTTTTACTTTCCCTGCAATACATGGTAATGTATAGGGAAAGTATTGGAATCATGCCGAAAATCGCAACTCGAGTTTTCGACGAATCTACACATTTCGAGACCTCTAAAATACGAAAAAACTATTTTTAGCGTGACGTCTGTGTGGTGTGTCTGTCTGTGCAATGTATGTGTCCATTCTAACTCCAAAGTCAATGGACCGAATTTCATAAAATTTGGTAGGTAAGTCACTTGTGTGTGACCCTGGTGCTGATTAGTTTTTAGTACGATTCGGGATAAAAGAACCCACCTTTTTTGCAAAACGGTCCTTCAAAAAATTGCCTGTACTCTAGCTGAAAAACTAGTGGACCGAATTTCACAAAATTCAGTAGATAAGTCGCTTGTGGATTATCCTATTGCTGATTAGATTTTGGTACGATTCGGGAAAAAATAACCTGCATTTTTTGCGAAATGGACCTCAAAAATCGTCAAAATCTACGTATGAAAAACTACGTATGCTCAAATATATTCATTAAATGCTTGTTATATACGTAATTTTTAACGATGAAAAGAATAAGATCAACCCCATTACACTAGAACTAGCCGTTCTCGAGATATTTTAGTTTTTTCGTATTTTCTCTACGCCAAGGTATGGATGAGCACCTGATTCATTCAGAATTTTCCAGACGCGACTTTTTGAGAAGTCACAATTTTCACTGATCATTCTTGTGCTGCTCTGAGGATGGGCGAGAGCCTATGCTAGCACATCTTCAAGTTGCACTTTGCGTCCTACATTACGAGGTGTACGAATTCGAGGTAAGTTGGTCACGCAGCCCGTCTCCCTTAAACGATTTACAACTTTTAAGATGGTCTGCCGTGTAGGATGCGGGCCTTGAGGGAAACGTTCACGATACAGCCTTGCAGCTGCTTTTGCCTTACGCCCACATTCACCGCAAATTAACAACCTCTCGCAATACTCGTTACTGTCAAATTTTGCCATAACTCTCCGTACAACCCATCAGAAACATCCTTTTTATAGTAGTAGTCTCTGGTGAACAGGTATGACGTTCCATCCTCATTTGCATAATACATGAGATCCATGTGATTTTTATACCAGACAAGGTTGAGTTGAACTGTGTGTTTGGAGAGACGATTTTGAAAGATCAGCAGAAAGTTTTCATGGTTTGTAGAGACATTCAGTAAAATACGCAACCGGTGGGGACAGAACCATGGTCCTCATGAATGCGAATCACGTGCGTTTCCCCTACGCCACAACACAGGCTCGTATTTAGTCCGTAAGGTGGTCTCTTCGCTTCACAATCAAACAAATGTTCATTTTTTGTATTCTGTTTTGAGTATTAATGTGCGCAAGGTATCTTTTCGTACTAAATCGAGAGTGCTCTGCAACTTTCTAATTGACTTTTTTCACGTATCTTTCACCGTTTACGAGATAGGACCACTCATTCCAAAATTTGCCGATAGATGGCGTTGTAAGTTGTCCCATCGAGTAGCGCATACCCTTTTTACTATACCTAGACACCAACTTTATGGCCTAAGCTGTCACCGTTTAGAAATTAAGGGGGGTGTAACGGATATAAGTGGGCACCCTGTATATTACCATGTATTGCAGGGAAAGTAAAAACGACTGAAGACATGACACTTCTAAATAGAGCAATGAAGTAGTATTACCATTTAATGGTAAATTAGGATTGGACAGATGGGAATCACTGTGGAAATAATTCACTGGAAAACTTGGAAAGAAAGTGTCTGCAACTCCACTTTTTCGAATGAGACTATCCGATGCTTTAACATTTTTAACTTTCCCTGCAATACATGGTAATGTATAGGGAAAGCACTGGAATCATGCCGAAAATCGCAACTCGAGTTTTCGACGGATCGACACGTTTCGAGATCTCTAGAATACGAAAAAACTATTTTTAGCGTGACGTGACGTATGCGTGTGTGTCTGTCTGTCTGTGCAATGTATGTATCCACTGTAACTCCAAAACTAATAGATCGAATTTCATAAAATTTGGTAGGTAAGTCACTTGGGTGTGGCCCTGGTGCTAATTAGTTTTTTGTACGATTCGGGATAAAATAACCCGCCTTTTATTGCGAAATGGCCAGCAAAAAATTGCTTGTATCCGCTCTAACTGAAAAACTAATGGACCGAATTTCACAAAATTCGGTAGATAAGTCGCTTGTGGGTTAGATTTTGATGTGGTCCTGCTGCTGATTAGATTTTGGTATGGTTCAGAAAAAAATAACCTGCCCTTTTTTTTTTTTTTTGCTAAATGGCCCGCAAAAATAGTCAAAATAAAAAATAAAAAACTACGTATGCTCAAATATATCTATTAAATGCTTGTTTTATACGTAATTTTTAACAAAGAAAAGAATAAGACCAACCCCATTACACTAGGACTGGCTGTTCTCGAGATACTTTAGTTTTTCCTCTGCGCCACCTTTGAAATTACCCAATGAGAATGAAAATTGAATTAAAAGTGAATTAAATTGAATTAAAATAAAGAGAACGTGGATGTAAGACTGCAGTAAAGTCATGTGATGCCCACATCAGATTTTTTTTTACTATAAATGTAGTAAATTCATTGCGTTATATAAGGAAAGTCATGTGCTGCCCATATCAGATATTTTATTAATAAAGAATTGACACATATTTTAAGACTGTTTTTGAGATATGGCACATTTTTCACTTGTCATATGTGATATTATGCGATCGATGTGTTAACATCCTTCTTGTGAATCTAGTTCGTTTTATACTTTGGGTATTTTGACGCCTATCGTGCGCACAAGATCGTGTACACAAGAAATTGGCTAGAGATAGACGAAAAACAGACAGACGGACATCACTCTAAAATGAGTCAAAACGTGTTCAGGAGATCCCAAAACATATATTGGCATCCAAATATCAAAGTCGAACGTTTTTGTTCAAACAATACTGCCCTATCTAAGCGCTACACTATATTCAATAATATGAGAAAGTTAAAATGGACAGAGTATATTCAAAAGAGGAAAAATAAATAACCCACATCTTAATGCGTCGCGAAAGATGAACGAAAATGGCCGCCTCCTCGCTCCCACGGAAGCCGGTCGTAAACGACTCAAAAAAGAGCCGTAAAAAGTTTAATGTCGGTTTTTAAAGAGAGAACTGTCATTTTCGTTATAAAAAAGTAACCGCTTACCCATAAACGCGAAGAGTTTTTTTACGCTTCGTTTGTCTTGGGTATAAAAACTCACACAGACACTTACTTGCATTTTTCACTCTATATTCAATGCAATCAACTGAATTTAAACGAGTTATGCGCGAACAATTTTTCTTTAGTTCAATTTTTTAAAGGGAGGTCCCAAATTAGTAAAAGTTTTTTAAATTAATAACAAAGTTTTAGATAATGGATTTAAGTAACTTTAAAAATAGGGTTGTTCTTTCAATATTTTTTTTAAATGTTCGTATTTTGTTTACATTTTCTGGGTTTTTAACACTTTACAACATAGTTGAAAAGTATTTGCAACTTTGTTGATTCTGTTTGTCTGTCCGTTCGTTCGCATGATAACTGCCGTAAAATTGACTCAATCAAATTGAAATTTTAGTAGGTTGTTGAGACGGTCTGTGGGACATATGAATGTAAATGAATAAGGGTTACAATGAATAAGGGGGGGGGGAAGCCATAGGGTTACATTCTTTTTCCAAAAAGGAGGGATTTTGCATGTAACCCTGTTAATTTGGGGTTGCTCGTCGTTTCCATCCATGCTTAAGATATAGAAATATATATAATTAAAATACAAATTAATAGAATATAAACAATTTTTACACAGGGTTCCTTAGCACGCGTAATTTTGCGAATTAGCGGTAATAACGCGAATACACACTGTCCCGAAATTAAAATAATTTTGTGGGAAGGGAAAAAAGGAACTGACCTGTGCTGACCTTAATGAACTGCAGTTGTTTCGGAGGATCCTGCCTTTCAGCGACGTCTGTGTTAGCATGGAAAGGGAGAGCTGTTAGCTGCCGGAAAGGATATCTTTTAAAAGTCCGGAGATGAATAGCCGGGGTCCGAGGAAGGCGAAGTTGCTCCACGGGGGTTCTCCTGGGTTAACTTTCCGTTCATTGCTTGTAATCGGAAGCGGTCATTCATTGTGTCAGGAAGGAACTCAGTTGCTTTGCGAAGTCGTCATCAGCTGTTGGGTAGCACTGTTTGCGTCTGCGAGCATGCTTGTCTTTGAGAGAGCAGTCTTATATGAGCCGTAATTTATTGCTGTTGACAAGTAGAGTATTGCTCCATTGTTGGCATCCGTAGAGAATTGTATATATGCTCGGGCGTTCAAGTCCATAGGGTCACCATTGCGGGGTTTATTGTTGGTTTGTTTGTTTGTGTGGGCTGAACCTGACGTGCGGTATTAATGCCCAGCACAATCCCCGACATTTGTTGTTGTTGTTTTGTTCTCTAGGCAGAACGTTAACTTGCATAAAATAACATTTATTTACATTAAATTTTACAAATATGTATACAGCATACTAATACTTTGCAGAGAGATTCTGCGACAAGCGGATAAATCCTGATTATTGGAACGTTAAGTTCGAAACAGTCGGAAGGAGGCTTCGACTGCGTAGTTCCAAAGTTCGAAAGCAAGTAGACCGAGAGTCGACCGATTAGGTCGAGATTTTAGGAGCGAGTCTCTGTCCGAAAAGATGAAAGTTCTTTTCCAAACTGAATTTTGTAAACGCCTCAGAAGGAGTGACCGACCATCTTATTGGTCGTCGTCGGTCTGGGGCTCATTAATGGGGGTGCTCCCCATGCACGCCACGTGTTTTCGGTGTGCACCATCGTCTTGTTTTTCACACATGCCGGTGACGAAAATTATGGCTTTCACATGCCAACATACTGTCACCGGCGTTAAAGTTATGTGTAAATCCCCATCGGGAATCTTTGAAAGTCAGACGTCCCAAAACAGGAAATGGTATGCGGTTTCCTCAGTTATCAGATACACTGAGAAAAGCCGCTTCTAGTTCGTTTTGGTGCAGGTGGCATAAATGGCAATAGTTAACCGCCACATATCACCCAATTAGTTTTGGATTGATCCCGGGTTGAAGAAATGAAATACATTGAACTCTATGGGCTCTCATTTTTCAAATATTCTTTAAACGAAGTTAAAATTCACAAATGGCTTCGAAAATTTTAGGAAATATTCAAATGATCTCATAATATATATATATATATTTATATATATATAAATCGAGCCAAATAGATTAGGTAGTTTTTTAAATAAAAATGAAAATAATAATGACATCCATATAATAGGATGAGGTCAAGTGAGTAGTTATAAATCACCGGTTCTCCTGCAGATTGAGGAGGCGGTGCAGATGACTCATTGAGGAGGCTGCTTTCGGCGGAGGTATTGCGAAAGAGGGTGTTAAGACCAACGTGACCTCGATGGTGAGGAGGTTTTGGGTGGATTTCGCAATGAGGTGAATTGGTATCAGAAGAAGTATTGCGAAAGAGGTATGCTATCAGCATGGAAAGCCATCTTGACCTTGATTCGGAGGAGGTAACGCAAGGGAATGAAATATTTGAACATGGATAATTAGGGCCGATGTGGCAATATTTGAACTATCTGATAATCTGGAGGAGGGAGGTGACCTTCTTCCTTGGTGACTTCTGGTTTCTTATCAATGGTGACGTATTGAAGTGGGGTAGCACCTCCTGGCGAAATAGTTGGAAGGGTGCTGCCATCTATCGGCATTTTTTTTAAATATCTTTATGTAAAAGATATTTATTATCCACTGCCGAGGGTGGGGTTCGATCCTGGGACCGTTAGATTACGAGGTTCTCAAGCTAACCACCGTGCCATCGGCATTCGTTAGGTAGATGTTTTTGAGGAAAGCCTTTTCTGCGAAATCGAATGGAAGTTGTATTCGACGTCTTAAGAAATTTGAATGCAGTTATGAAAGATAATTGTTAAAAGGAACTATATTTTTTATGAAAATGATATGTATTTTATAAAAAGGGTGTTTTGAATATAGATGTGAATGGAATGCGGTACTTAACGATTTTTCGACGTGTACTAATACAGTCGAGTGTATGCAAACACATTGTTAGCAATTTTTCAGGGTGTTTGGTGTATAGAGATATGGTTTTTATTTTATATTATTAATATACATATTGTTACACATATATTATAATATACATATATTATTAAATAATATTAATATATAATATACGTATACATTATATTATTAATATACATATTATTACATATAATATACATTATTATTATAATATACATATATTATTAATATACAAAATAATTAGCAAAAACATGGAAAGAACTTACAGAGCAATGTCTTCATCAGCAGCCCTCCAACCTAGAAATGAACGATATACACACTAATTACAGTGAGAATGAGATATTATCTAAGATGACGTCATCAATTCAAGGTTAGCGTGATGATGGCACAGTGTAGATATTCTTTCTTAATTACTTATTTTTAATTACTTATTAATTTTATAAAGCTCCTTGAGCTAATCACTGCCTTACCCCATGTAGTACATTCTTACCAGAGAATGCAATACAGGGTAAATATTTTAATATAGGAACTATCGACACCCCTACAAGCTAACCACTGCTTTGCCCCACGCACTCTGTCCTTACCAAAGAATGCAATACTTGGCAGATATTTTAAAATGGGAACTGCCGACACGCCTACAAGCTAACCACTGCTTAGCCCCACGCAATCTATTCTTACCAAAGAACGCAATACTTGGCAGATTTTTTAAAATGGGAAAATGCAAAGTACTGAAAGCCCTACATGCTACCCACTGCTTTACCCCACTCAGTCTGTTTATAACAAAGAACTCGATACTTGATGAATATTTTAAAATGGGAAAATGCTTATATTACAAGAACTGTAATGAACACTAAAGCGAAAACAAGAACTCATCGTTTACAGAGTTTAACGGCGACGAAGTTAAAATAAATTTTTTTTAGGCAATAAAAATTTTAAATAAACAAGAACATGTGCTTTTTAAACTTGATACAAGCGGATATTCCACGGGGCTTCTAAAATTTAAATGATAGTTTTGAAAAAACGTTAGAGATGTTTTTTAGATCTGATTTCATTCAAATGGAAATCCAACGATTGCAAATACATGATTGAAACCTCACATTTCCATAGACACCACTGAAATGTGTGGATTTTATTTTGAAAAATCTGGTCTGAAAAAAAAAGAATATGTATTTGCATATACATATGAATGCATATATTGTATAAAATACAAAACTCTGTCTCTCCACGCACTACACAAGGCAAGGACTTTCGCACAGAAAACATACCAAATCGGACTCGATGCTTATCGGGTTTATCAGTATATCAGTGAGTAACAGGGAGTTTATGTTGACAGAGAAATTGCAATGTCATTGTTTAAAGCAGATTCTATATTTAAATGAAAAAATTATCAAATTGCGCGACACTTATAAGGGGTGTAAGTCCTTAAAATTTCATTATTTTAGCGAATTGTTCGAATTTCATTATTTTTAGTGAATTACTTGTTACTTAGCTAATATATACTGAAGTGGTGTGGGATGCGTTTTTCGATATTCTAACGGATATAAGACCCTAAAATTTCATTATTTTAGTGAATTGTTTGTTTCTTAGTGAGCGTTTGGGGAGCTAGAGATATGCTTTTAATATTACATAATCCCTAAGACTCCTTTATCGTTTAAAATTATAATATTTGAGTGAAATTTAGCAAAAATTTAACAATACTCAGAGGATGACTATCGAATAAGAGGCATGTTTTATATGTTGTACGTACGTCTCAGGGCTTTAAATCAATATATTTTTAAAACTGTCACGAATTTTAGAGGAATTGAATAACACTTAGCAATTTTTTAAAGGATATACGAGGATATACTATAAATGATATACTATAAAGGATAGTAAAGAACATTTTTCCTAACATATCTTTTAGCAACTATCACACGACTATAGGATCTCTTTCTGACATTTCTTTCCTCTCATGTAGTTGAGAGAAATCTAAAGGCATGGTTTTATTTAAAAAATTCCAACTTTGAATAATGTTTAATTGCCATCTTACACGGAATGGATTGAAATATACCTTCTTTTTATGGATTGGACAAACGAAATCCTTTACATCCTCCACTCGGCTTTGCACCCTGTGACATTCATTTTAATTAAGTTTTGAACTTGGAGACTTCGTGGAGGGGTTGATAGGGGGACAGCCAGTCGGGAAAAATGACATAACAGTATCTCGAATTTTATAGAGAACTTTATGACAAAATTTATTGCCGGCAATGAGGCCCAAACACCGAACTTCTCGCCTCGGCTGGAGGCGAGCAAACCTATCCGTTACCAGTGCTCGAGGCTGGCCACTGGTCTGTCCAACTAAGTCTGACCAACCAAGAGCGAGGGGTCAAGGTGTGATGTCACCCTCAACATAGGCCAGAACACTTTTTATTAAGAATCTTGCTGAATGACTTTAGGGATATGAGTCTGAGAAATAATCACTAGTCCAAAATAAGGACAAGACAAAATCTTCGATGCTAAAAGACTATGAAATCGCCCACTCAGCGACGCCCACAGATTATATGCTGATCCTCAACGACCCCCTCAGTGTAACAAAGGTTTTAGTGAGCCCTTCGTTATCTTTCCCTTCTATTTATTTTCTTCTTCGTAATGTCCCCTGTCTATCCCCTCTGGACAATCTGAACAAAATGAATGAAGGACATTTGTCATTGACACCATTTCTGGACAATTAAAATGCTTATATATGTAGTGATTGTATATATGATTGGTAAATATTTTAACTTTAACATGTAAATAAAGACATGCATTTAAATCAGAAAAAAGACTGATTGATATGGATGTTGGAATCCCACGCCTTCTTCACTTGAATGAATGTGTGTTACCTTTCAGCGGCCAATGTGTCAGCGGAGTTACCGCACACCCCTTCTCATGGGCAGATTCAATCTTCACCCAAAGGATTTACCAGATATTAAGTAAATGTTTCCCAATGGCCGCCAGATGCGGACATGTCCGAAATGCACAAGAATGCTTCCTTTCTACATTCTGCGCACGTCCGCGGAATTCCGTGGACGTTACTCTTTTCTATTGCGAAGGAAGCAAATTCGATTAGGGTGGTGCCAGACGAGTGGGTGAAATTCCTGTTCCTAATGGAACGAATGAATTGCTATTTTCGAAGCATTCTTCCAAATTCGATTCAAAGTAAATACAGAAAAATGGTAACCGATCGAAAATGTGTAACACGCTTTTAAAACCCGAAATCCTTTCTTTCCAAATTTCGAAATAAAGGCGAAAAGAATATTTTCTCTGCGAACTGGAAGAATAGGATCTAAAAAGATGTGGTGTTGCAATGGAAGAAAGATGATTTCAGCGACGAAGTGAAATGGCTTTTGGAGGAATTCCCGGAACTTAATTGGATTTGGAACTTTGAAACGGGGAAAGTGACCGAAGGGTTTATGCCTGGATATAATATAACGAATTTTTTTTACAAAGGAGGAAATCCTGGGGGGATCTAACCATTTCCTTAAAAAAAATCTGATGTGGGTAGCGCATGACTTTCACAATATAATGCGGTGGGTTTACTTCTTTCACAGTGAAAAAATGATGTATAAGCTGCACGGCACAACGTTCGTAACGTCGATTCGTACATTCGGCGCTTTTCCGGATGACGACACGTAAAATGATTTCAAAGTATTCAATTAACTTATAAAGAGTCGAGCCACATTATTATGACCACCTCCTACCTCTGCCGTCATGGACGCAATGCACGTGTCAAGGTCAAACTTCGTGGGTATATGAGGTAGTATGTTGGCAACTTTCTAGGATAACAACCGTGATTGTCATGGGTGAACCAACGTCATTTAACAGACGTGGAAAAGGTATGAAAAAAGGCGACAGCACTTCGGAAACGGCCGAGTTTGTGAACTGTTCACGGGCTAGTGTGATTAACGTGTACCGGGAGTGGAAGAATGGAACAATTTCGAAGACTTGACCACCACGAGCCATTGATGTGAGAGGTTATCGTTTCCTGCGTAGGTTCATGCTGGCCTATCTGCACGCTATTGTCGAGCAACTCGTCATACAAACGAACCAGGGGGTCTTCCATATGCATGCTCAAAGCAATTGTGCAGCGAACCCTGTTGCGAATGGGGCTTCGGAGCTGCACCCATGCTCACGAAGATTCGTCGCCAACAACGGCTGAAATTTGCACAGCAGTAGCGAAATTGAACTTGCACCGATTGGCAAAGGGCTGCCGTTGGGTTTTCAGCTCCAGCGAACGGATGGGCGTTGGCGTGTGGGATGCAAAACCGGTGAGAACGAACACCCAACAACCGTTGTTGGACGTAAACGAGCTGGTAGCGGCAGCGTTATGATCTGAGGAATAATTTCTTGGTCTGGGTCGCTTGATTCCTGCAGAAGGCACTCTCGACAGATTTGGGTATCTCTCCATCACTGTCGATCAAAGACATCCGTTTATGTTGACGATCTTCCCTATGACCGAATCTTTCAACAAAATTGTTCGAAGAGCACGAACAAGATTTCCGGTTACTTCCCTGGCCTCCGAATTCACCAGATCTTAACCCGATCGAGGTCATTTGGAACTACCTCGAATCGCCATGTTCGGTGATTAGATCCACCCCGCACCTGTCAGCAAATATAGGACGCACTACAGTCTGCATGGCTCCAAATACCTCTACCAACCATTCAACACCTTGATGAGTTACTCGACCACGGCGTCTGACTGCCGCCCGTGCTGGTCTAAACGATTATTCTGGATATTAGCAGGCTGTCACAATAATGTGATTGGGCTGTTTATTTCAAGCAACTCACTCCTCACTCTAAATAGACAATGATCCATATCGATAACATCCGCAGTAAGCGATACAGGCCATATGGGTCATTTTATCTAAACGGGATCTTTCATCTTTCTTGTTACAATATCTTTTTTTTTTATTTTTCACAATCTGTTTTCTGCATTGCATTTTAACATGGGTGGTTTAAACTACAAAAAAATAAATAAATAAATAAAATAAACAGTAGCAGCGATCAGTTTGGGGAAATTAAATAGAAAATGCAAATTTTTATTTTCAAGACAAGTAAATGACAGCATGACAGGGGAATGACACTTAATATAGGCAACTGCTTTGTTAGTATGTTTATATACAGGGTGTCCCAAAAACATTGACCTCGGCTTTTATTCCTTAAATATTGATCTCAGACATATATAATAAATTACAAAGTTGCGTAAAAAAGAAGTACATAATTTTATGAACTCGATTAAAATTTTCAAGGGAATTAAATTTTAAGAAATATAAAATTTAAATTTTTATACGGCCCCTGTACAAAAACATTTCCAATGAGTAAAATGGGCCCCGTACACTAATAAGGTGATGTACAAAATTTCAGCATTTTTTTCATAAAAAGTCCCAGAGATATGAAAAGACAAAAATGCTGACCTAAACCACTTTTCGATGCATCGACATGGGTGGTTCTCAGAGGGGAGAAATCATGTCGGCAGATCGCGTTTCAGGGGTCATACACACATTACGAAAACCGGCAGCCCACTTTGCTGATCTACGTCCTCGGATGAGCCGGACGATCTGGGCATTCGACACATTACGAAAGAAAACAATGATTACATAAATAAATAATAATTTTGCCATTTATTAGTACAAAAGTATTTATACTGCGTAGAAATAATAACTTACGCAAAGATTACAAAGCTTGTTCAAACTGTTTTCCATCCATATCAAAGATGCATTAAAGATAAGGGGCAGATATTATTTGCCTATGATGCATTTCTGCGTCCCGTCATTTGCACTCTTGCTGCAAACATTTGCATTTTAATGTGTGATTAATCCGTCACCAGCTTTGTTTAAATATATTTCTGGGACTTTTTATGAGAAAATGCCGAAATTTTGTACATCACCTTATTAGTGTATGGGACACATTTTATTCATTGGAAATGTTTTTGTACGGGGGTCCGTATAAAAATTTAAATTTTGTATTTTTTCAAATTTAATCCCCTAAAAATTTTTATCGATTTCATAAAATTCTGTACCTTTTCTTAAGCAACTTTGTAATTTATTATATATGTCTAAGATCAATATTTAGGGAATGAAAGCAGAGGTCAATGTTTTGGGGACACCCTGTATATATATCATTAGAAAAATAAAAAAAACTTGTTTTGCTTTAATTGTAATCTTATATTTAGGACTAACTTCTTATTTGTTTTATCTTCTAAAAAAAAATCTAGTTTTAAGTATAATTCACCTGTTGTAATGTCATTCCTTTGTCGACCAAGAAGACAGGTAAATGACTACAGGGGAATAACAAGTCACGTGATTTTACTTTGAGTAGATGAGTTTTACTTGCATTTAAGTCTAACTTGATATGCAGTTTGCTACACTAACTAGGCACACATATATGTTAATAAAATTATATGCTTTTTTATTCTGAGAATAATTAAAGATAGGTGAATGACAAGGAATAAAAATATACTTTGTTCAGTTTTATAATACGATGGTCACACTGACGTTTTTGAGATACGGCTCAGTGGTACAAGTTAAACTTACCAACTCCCAGTACTCCCCTCCAACATCAATGCACTTTTGTAGACGAATTTTTGAAAGATTAAAAGCCTTAAGCCATCCGTTTCATGGAATCGATGAAAGATGTGCTTTTATAGACTCATCCATCTCATCTTCGGAATGAAAATGACGTCCACGTAAATTTTTTTTAAATTAAAAAATAGCCAAAAGTCACACATAGCAAGATCAGGAGAATAGGGTGAATGTTCTATTACTTTGATGTGTCTTTTGTTCAAGAAATTCGACTGTCATTCTTGCTGAATGCGAAGATGCATTGTCATGGTGAAGCATGAGTCCCCTAACATTCACTTCTTAAGGAATTTCTGGAAGACACTTAGTAGTGTACCAGTTAGCAGCTAGCTATAACTGTCCCTCTAGCTTTATGGCTTTGATCAGACCTGTACTTCTGAAGAACACAGCATACATTACGTTTTTATGGCTCGTTATTTTTTCACCATGGTTGGTTTGGGATCATCTTCAAAGACCCATAATTTACTTTCTTGACGTGTGTTGGAACGTCAAAAAACGGTATGTACGTTTCATCACCCGCTATGATTTTAGAAATAATGCGGTTTTCACCATCATTAAGTCATTTTAGGGTTTCTTCACTGATTCTGACACGCTCCGCTTTTTGGTGTTCTGTTAAATTATGGGGGACCCAAAGATAAATTATTTTTTTCATATGCTTCATGAATAATTTTATGTATAGCTGCCGATCCAATGTAAAGTTCCTTCTGTATCATTTGGTAGGAACAGCGATTATCATCGATTAACATTTTTCGAAGGGTCGACCCATTTTCTGGAACTACAGCTGACAAAGGTCTTCCTGTGTATTTTTCATCCAGGAGAGTGGAACACAGTGGAACGAGATGGAGTATCCTTTCCATATGCTAATTGTAAACGTTGAAGACATTCTTCTTGACTTAGCCCCACAAATCATAGAAAATCATAGCTCAATAATGCTCTTGCGTCAACCCCATTTTCTTTTCTTTTAAAATTTATTATACGATAGCTAAATTGTAATGGTTGCCACACATTATCGTCTGCTGACATAAAAGAGTTCATGTAAATATCTGACTAATCATTTTTCTCTAGCGCATATCGTCTGCCCCTGTGTCAAAAATTTCAATGCGACCCAATATTTCCCTGCACAGAATGATAGCCAGAACAGGGTCGAACTCTTGAAAGGGTGAGTATGGACTTTAGTAGAAAAGAATTAATTATGTGTTGTCATCTGTGTGCAGAATGAGATGTTAAAATTCAAAGACAGATGAATGACAAAAAACTAGAGGACAATAGTAAAAAATGAATTTAAAACATTGCTCTAATGCATAGAGGATTTTTTATGACTGTTTTTATTTTAAATTGGCTAATTGAATATAAAACATCCAATTAAAAGAGAACTAGAACATGAAGGATTGTCAGTGGAGCAGTGATTTTATTATTGGGCTGTCGGGACACACAGGGGAATGGCATTTATCAAAAAAACTAAACTTTTAAATATTAAAAATAGAAATTGTTTCTTAAACTAATGGGTGACACATATGAACTACAGTATAGTAAAACGGATCAGTGTCCAAAATTAGTCCCAAGTCATGCAAACTTTTATTAAAACACTTGGGACATGTAAAACTCCCGTTTACAGAAAATGACCCATATGTTAAAATATTTTAATAATTGATTCATCCATTTCGAGTTATTTCGTTAACTGAGTGTCATGTTTCGAATTTCGACAATATTTTTGTTCATCTGGGGCGAAATATCGCCAAATGGGCGATAAAATCTGGGCTAAATGAGTCGCCATGCTCGTTAAATGTACCTCCCAACGTTACAGACAAATAAAGAAAAGAGCATTTTTTATATGAATGATTGCTGGAGAACTGTTAGACGTCAAAATACAAAACTATTACGCAAAGTATCTTCCCCCGTTAATGGAACGAACTAGATCCACGAGAATGATGTTACCCAATATATCGCATAATATCACATAGGAAAGTGAAAATATTTCACAACAGTTATTATCCGGCCATCCAAATGGTTTCTCCTCGGACGAGACGGATGGTCTGGGCTTTCGACAGCAGTTATTATGCCAACGGCCGTACCGTGCTGAAAACACCGGTTCTCGTTAGATCACCGAAGTCAAGCAGCATCGGGCGCGGATAGTACTTGAGTGGGTGACTACCTGGGAACACCGCGTGCTGTTGGCACATTTCGGGCGCGGTAGCCCGGTGGTTTGCGCGCTGGATTTGTACGTTGCCACAACTGAACTGCCGTCGTGTTCATGCGGAGTACGGTCACGTTAAACATGTGGGTCCGTAAGTCCTTCCGAGAGGTTGGTGGTAAGGGAAGAAGGGTACGACCCCTGTGGATGCCTCCCCCACTGGGTTCCGGTCTAAATTGGGTGGCACTTCCCGGCCGTTCAAACTGTTACCTTACACCTTTCTGGTAGGTCGGACGGTCTAGGTCTCAACAACAACAACAACAGTTATTACGTATTATGTGATTTTTTTTATTGTACATTTTTCAAAATTATTTATATCTCGAGAACGGTTCACGCTAGCGTTCTAAAGTTTGTTGCAATCTTTTTTTCATGAAAAATGACACAAGAAATTATTATTTACATAACTTTATGAACGGTTCTCATTTTTTGATGGTTTTATAAAACTTTCATTCAGAAATTGAGCGAAAAGGGGTGGGGGTCGGTCTTCCGCACATTCGATTGCGTTTAAAATCAACTGGTTTTCAGTATTCACTGATTGTAAGTTTTTTACCTAACTTCGTTCGAATCGCTTCATTCGTTCGTGAGATATAGCTTCCACATGCATTAAAGTCATTTGAAAAAGTGCAATACCTCGAGAATGGTTTATACTAGCATTCTAAAATATATGTCAGTCGTTTTCTAATAAAAAATTACATAAGATATGATTATTTATGTAACATTGACCTTTTTGATTTTAAAAATTTCATTTGAAAATTTAGGGATCTTCCGAACATTCGTCTTCGTTTAAATTCAGTATTCACACATTCTAAATTTTGTTCGAAATATTTCAATAAAATGTTATCGTTTCAGTGAGATATCATCTCCACACACACACACAGTTTTATCGTTTTGATTTGAACACTCTATTTGTATATCGTGACCTGCTCACGTAATGGGCCGGAACCGATTGCAAAAGGCTACATCTTCTGAGGGAGTTTCTATTTTTCTTTCCTTGGATACATAGTATAATGTATAAGGAAAGTATTGTGACGGGGTCGAACATTCGAATTCGAGTTTTCGGTAGGAGAGCACGTTTTTAATCATCCCTGAACACGAATCAAACGTTTTTGAGGTTGTCGATTCTTCTATTGTTGTAATGCTGTTATCTCAACACGACTTCTGTCCGTCGGTCTCTCTCCCCAATATTTTGGATGGGGTGACCGAACTCGAACCGATGCGTAATTACAACAGGTAACGTTCCTGATCGCACCTGAGTTGCGATCCGTGAAAATAGAACCAGGAGTCATACTTGGATTTGACACGGCAGGCTTGTTTAAGACATAACAATAATTTATCTTTGAATTGAACAGCTAAATAATTTACAAATAAATATTATAGACGAATGACCCAAATTGACACATCCTGACAATGGATGTTGAGTAAAAATTAGATAACTTAAAGATCAGACAGAAAAGTTGCGGAGCGAAGAGGGGTCATGATGAAACTCCTCGGAGCATTCAGAATGCGACCGTTTGTCGTAGCTGCTCCCCGAGAGAATCATGCCGAACAATAAAGTTCGCCGTATATATCCTCCATCAAGTTCATTGGCCCCCTGGCTGTGGCGTCTTCTCAGAAACTATGAATTTTGAGACTAAGCTCCACAAGTGACACTTTAATGTCTCTCATGCCCCTATATCGACATGTTTATTTCCCCAAACTGCCGTTCTTTGGGCGTTAAGCCCTTGTGCTGACACATTCATGGTGCAACCTCCGTATAAAGTCTGGGAGATTTTTCGTTGGTGTGGGGGTCCTTTCCCCGAACTTATACCGCACATAGAGTGCGGGGTCATTGGCATGTAGGTCCCCAGGATATTTTCCCAGCAGGACCTTACAGAGGTGATGTGTGTGTGTGTGTGTGAGTGAGTCTGTGGAGACGATATCTAATGAACAAATGGTGCGATTCGAACGAAATTGGGTACAAAAATGACAATCCATGAACACTGGAAGCCTATTGTTTTTAAACACAATCGAATGTTCAGAACCCCACAAAATTTTCCAGTGATATTTTAAAAAAATCAGCAAAAAATCAAAATCTTTAATAAAGCTACAAAATAGTTATTTCCTATGTCATTTTTTATTAGAAAACGATTGACAAAAACTTTAGAACGCCAGCATGAACCGTTCTCGAGGTATTGCACGTTTTTCAAATAAATTTATTAAAAAACCAGCTCGTTCCATTCATGAGAAAATATACTTTGAGGAATACTTTTGTATTTGAACGTCAATATTCATTTATCTGCTATAAGAAAAATTTATTTTTCCGTCCATAACGGTTGGCGAGATTTTGGCGACGAATTTGGAGTAATGTCGCCCAATGACCGATTTAACGAAAATCTCGCCCAATGGATAAAAATGACGCTCAATCAATGATAATGACGATTCATTGCCGAAAACTCAATATCTTGGAAAGAATATAAGTATCCATTATAGAAAATAACCTAATTTTTTTCTTTTACTGTACAAGTAGTCAATTCGTTGCATTCTATAAGGAAAGTCATGTGTTGCCCACATCAGATTTTTTATTTTATCGAACCCATACATTTTAGTACCCTTTGAGTCGATCGTTCGTAAGTCGTGGCAGATATAGTGTATACTGCAGCTCAGTGGAGCACTCAGACTTATTGAAGATTAGCAGTATACCCCTTCTTCGTACGAAATATGTAAAATAAGAAATTTAAATTCACAATCATGTGTAAGTTCCTATAATATTCCAAATGACATTGTTAGTCAAATCAATCTATTTAAATATTTAAATAAATGTGCCTAAAATGAAGTTTAAAAACCTCTGTTCTCGCTATACAAAATTTATTTATTTTCACGGGAAGATCTAAAGAATGTAATATCCTGGTCCCGCTTGTAGTAAATTTACAAAAATATGAAATTAGATCAATATATGCCGAAATAAAAGCGCTAAAATTGTATGGGAATTCCGTATTATGGCATTCATATTGTATTCCCGTACTACTTATATTATCGAATATTAGAATATTTGCCCGTGTATTGGTAGAAGATGACCCGTCTATAATATATGAGTTTCAAAAATCTTTGCCAAAATAAAATAGATGACGTAATAAGGTGAAAATATCAATTATCCCCACAATCTTTAAATTTAAGGATCGTAATTGATCGTAATTGATATATGCCAAAATGAAAGCTCTAACATTGCATAGGAGAATGTAACCTTATTACTTATACTCTCGAAGATTAGAAGATATACCGGTGTACTAATAAAAGTTTATCCGTGCTACAATATATGAGTTTTAACCGTTTTTGCCAAAATAAAACAGATAACGTAATACATTGAAATATCAATAATCCCAGTCATTTTTAAACCTGGAGGCCTTAATGGATATAATACAATCAAAAATGCAATTTCAATTCAATTTATTTCATAGACATGTCTTTATTATTTAAATCGGAAAAGATCGAATAAAAGTCGTCTGCCACATAAACACATTAGATTTAAATCCGCTACTAAGCATGTTATGCTAAGCATCCGTTGCTAAGCATGACATGTTATCGTTTTCTTCAAATAAAATTACGCGAAGAAATATCGTCTGCATAATGCTATTTCTATAAATTTATTTCTATGGAAAGTCGAAATATGGACTCCATTTTAAGTGGGGTTATTTCAAGGCTACGCACAAAATTTCATGAAATTCGGTTCAGCTGTGATGATGAGACATATAGACAGGTTTCAATTTTATTTATATAGATATCTCAAAGCTATTACAAAGTTTTTATTAAAAAATCGATCCTGTTGGATATGCATTTAAAATCAAATAGAATTCCTTATAATGTTCCTCTAGTTAATCGCAAAGTGTACTTTGAAGGCCCCGTCCTTACTTTCCCTTTCTCGAGTTCTCTTTCTGTTCGTTCGTGCAATTGAAAATCGACTTCGCCGCCTCTTGGATTGGCAGGCTCCGGAAATAAGTTTTTGGGGCCGACGCCGAGCCCTTTGTCCGACTGTAAATATTCGAGAACGCGGACGCTCAAGAGGAAAACTTCCGACCAATCGATTGGAATCTGCCATTCAGTGAGTTCTCTTCTGTCTCACACACACAGGGCTGCTGCGGATACGATTTTTCATAAACATGAGGAGAGAGGCCATTGTTGAGATTTTTTTTGTAAAGAAACAATAAATCAGAAGGATTCGGGATATTGTTATGCAGCAACTAAATGCCTTTCTCGCGTTACAGCACTTAATTGTAACAGTGATGCTGCTAACGCTGTAAAGAGCCTTGCTGGCCCAATCGGGAATCGAACCCTGGATCTCCAAACTGGCCAGCCGACGCTCGACCGTTGAGTTACTGGAACGAGATTGCAAGCTCGTATCGAAGTGGACTCTGCCTTCTCCATCCTCTAATGTCATATTAGTGAGAGACTGACACTCTGACTGACCACCCTCCTGTTATTTTTACCTCGGCTTAGCCTCTTGCTATTATTACTTTTACCCAGGTTAGTATACTGCGTAGTCGTTATCCTCTCTTTGAAATCGATGCTCCACCTTCCAGAGTCCACTGAATCCGTACGAGTCGTACTAGGATCACTTTTAGACCTCCAACATCTTTGCACTCACCTACAGGGTTGATTGGTTCGGGCGCCATTGTAAACAGCCTTTCTGCCCAACCGGGAATCGAACCCTGGATCTCCGAACTGGCCAGCCGATGCTCTACCTTTGAGCTACTGGGACGCAATGGCAAGCTTTTATCGTCTTAGTGTACTCAGCAACGCATAAGCCGAAAGTGTTCCATATAAATCAATATATTATATATATGAACTTCTTATATTATTGTTTCACATTATCATGAATGCATTTTTTTGTTAGATTCCTTTAAATATGGCAATCACGATCACCTTTCTAAAAGTACAGTGTCAGTGAACCCCGAGGGCTGAAAAAAAAACTGATGTATACTCCTTCCACCCCGTTGAATCCGAATCTGAAATCCGTTTTTCGTATAAACCCTTGGATCTGGAGAAACAGCCTCTCAAAGTTTGGTCTTCCTGTTATTTTTGTGCTTATGATCTGCAATTCAATCCAATTGCATGGTCATGAGACTAAAAGGAAAACTGTATTCAACTCATGGGGTTCTCTTGGAGTTAGAGATGAAACAGCTGAAAAATTCAGATCCATGAAGTTACAGGCGACTTGCTTTCCCGTTTATCTTCAAATTCGTGTTTTAAATAATGCAATTAATGTTTGTAGATTAGTCGGAGTTGAATAATATATATGACCCAAGAATTTAGAGAAAGTTAGCCCATGGTATGACCAGAAATTGAAAACCTGAATTGTGTGATCCATAAAGTTAGAGGGATTGAGTTCCTTTTCTTCCATGGTATGGACAGAAATTGAAAACTTGAGATAAAACGTCTGAGGTAAATTTGTTGATAAATTTGTTTGTTAGAGGGTTTAAGGATTGGTTGCGTTCGTTATTCGTTGCCTTAACTTTCAGCGGCATATCGATAATACTATTAAAAGAGCCTATCAAAGACATGCCGACGACCTTGAGACGATCTCGGTTTTTGCCATGATACTATTATTTGTCTTCATAATACCCTCGTTAAACCAAATGCTTTGAGTAGTGTGCAATGATCTGCGACCTTATCTACAATCTGCATTTTCAACGAATAGAAGTCGTGTAAAATAAACTTTTACGTCCTATGAATGTCCGGCTATTATCCTTACGATATGCACACGAATAAACTCCGGCAAAAATTGAATGGAATGTCTCTTAAAAAAAGAAGAGAAGGGTCCTGTCTCTTGTTGTACTATAAAGTTTTAAATAATGCTACGGGTCGCCCCATTTCACTTTCTCGTCTGGAATTCGGTCATATACCTGTTAATAATACTAAAATAAAAAACTTTATTTCACAACACTACCGCTAAACCCAAGTACACTAAGAGCTATTCTATCTATAAATGTGTCTATCTCCATAATACCTATTGTGCCGATATTGATACTTTTAATTGGACTCCTGTCCATTTTAAAAAATCCTGTTTGGATGCGTTTGACACGTATACTACTTAGTATTCTTGTATTTTATGCTGTGTTCTTTTTATGTTTGTGTGGTTACCGTAACTGGATTTCATGTGTAGTTGCCACGTTAATTGAATAAATAAATAAATACATGTTAGGGGATAGTATGTATGTTTTGATACTCTTTCTGTTCTTCAATCCAGACCGTATGACCTACCTGAAGGTGTAAGGTGTCTGTTTGGACGATCGCCTAATTTCGACCGGAACCCAATGAGCGAGCGTTCGATCCATTGAGTTTACAACCTGACTCGCGACGGAAGTTGATATTCAACGATACTCAATAAAACCTTCTTTTTAAATATGTAGGTTACTGCAGATACCGTAAGTAAGTTGTCAATTATAGCAACTAACTCTGTTACATCTGCCCCCAGTACACTATACAAAAACGTACAAAGCATACATCTACTCATATTTTTGGATCTATCCAAAATAATCACAGTGGGAGCGGCATCTACAGGGACCGTACCCTCCTTCTCCGACCACCAACCTCTTGGAAGGACTTACGGATCCACCTATTTAACGTGCTCTTACTCCGCGTGAATACGACGACAGTTTCGGTAGAGACAAGAATCGAACTCTGGTCATACGAGTACAATCCCCGCGCCCCGATAGAGTCTTGTAAGGAATTATGGGAGAGGTGTATGGTTTACTTGTGTCCGTGGATATTCGGAGCGAATGGGAGGGTTGACGAGTATGGATGTCCGTCGATTCCTGTTTCCCATGCATAGTCGCGGTATACTTGGACGGGCATACGCGTGAGCTTCGCTGTTGTTTATAATATTTATTGACAAGATTATATACATTCAGAAACCCTAGTATTATTCTGTAGATCTTGCATTTTATTATTTGGCTGTAGAGAAAGTGATTCTGTAGAGAAAGTTATATGTTGTCCACATCCTATTTTTAGAATTAATTTTAGGTCATTATGAATGTTGTCATTCACAACTGCCAGATGGATTTCAGTGGCAACGAGGGAACCTAGTCGTTCAACAATAACTTAAACAGCGCGCATCCGAGCCTACTTTTCCGAAATGTATTAAGAATTGACGCTGAACAGGAATTTGGTATTCAGTGCGCCTCTTAGAAGTCTGGACTCTACGTTTGTCATGCAAATACTTTTCCCAGGTGCATGTGTGCTCCGCTCTATTGCAGAACCTTAGAAATGTCTTTTTCTGTATGTATCATTGTCTATTCTACCTCTCAGATATATCTTCGCATCCAGATACGGAAATGAAATGAATCTCCTCTTATGTCTGTTACGCCAGAGGGAAAAGAAGCTTTTCACTTGACCTATATGTACATAGTATGCACATATAGGGAAAATAGTGTGACGGGTTAAATATTTGAATTCAAGTTTTCGGCGGCAAAGCACGTTTTAAACATCCTTGAACTCGAATCGACCGTTTTTGAGGTGATGTGTTTGTGTGTATGTTGATGCATTCGAGCTCACGAACAAATGGAGCGTTTCAGAAGAAATTTTTACAACCAGTGAATACCGAAACCCTATTGATTTGAAAAACGATCCAATGCTCGGAAAAGTCTAATTTTCGAATGAAATTTTGACATATATATATTCAGTGATATTAAGCAATAATATCACTTTCAATATTATACTTTTAATAATATTACACAAAAAATCATTTCTTACGTCATTTTTCATTAGAAAACAAATGATACAAACTTCAGAACGTTATAGCAAGAACCTTTCGTTCTCAAACGAGTGCACGTTTTTCAAATAAGTTTATAAAATAAAAGTTACATAACATTAAAAACGTGTTAACTGTCGTGAAACAGATTCCCTTTCCATATACGATATTATGTGACAAATTTGTTAACATCATTGGGTCAGATCTTCCCATACACGAGAGAAGATACTTTTTGTAATAGTTTTGTATTGTCACATCCAACAGTTTGCCAGAAGTCGTTGACTTGTCTGCCTGCAATGCTGGACGACCCATGTGTTGATAATATGACAAAATATCGCCCACTTGGAAACAGGGTCGACCTATTGACGAAAATGTTGTCTGTTAGGGGGTCTATTATGTCGTAAATTAATTGAATTTTTAAGGAAGGATATACTCATTCGTGTTCGATAGGGAATCACATAATTTTTAATCTGTATACTTCAAAAATAAAGACAACCCCCAAATGGGCCATCATTAAAAGTCTTAGTAAAATCTCCTTTTACAACATACTAAACTGACATAGCCATGGCGCTTTCGGGCATGACTCTGCTTTTCATGGGTGGCGAAGTGAAAGTAAGTGGAGAATAGGTGCTTAATACAGGCCATATCCGCCAGACAAAATGGACATATTAATCATTTGAGATTTTTAAATACGAGGCTTTTAAAATATAATTTAATTGTAAAATACAGAAAATACAATAAAAGGAAAAAGGTTCATACATTAAAGGGTAACCCATAGACATGTCGCCCAAAACAAAATAAAGCATCTACTCAATGTTCAGACAATCATATAAAGGTTTAGTAAATCTTTAAGCGAGCTCTTTTGTTCCACCTGCTACGCAAACGTAATAGCGTCTCTTATTCGCCGATACTTACCCACCCCAAATCTCGATTCGTGAGCTATACGTTTTACCCCTTGTTCTTAATACAGTGACAGAAAATCGCGTTCTGTTTGTTTAAATTAAGAATTTAAATATTACTTATTTTAAAATAGCGATAGCGTTATTTTTATCCGATTGCAACCAAAGTAGGAGGCCGCACACTGTATTGTAAATGATCGTGCCAAATTGCAATCATTTAATGCCATCGATCAGGCGCAGCTTGTCACCGGCGGAGACTGCACCCGGCTATTTCTTACCATAGTGAGGAAACAACTCGTCAGCCTCTTTTGTATCTTAAAAAGACACGTTTTATTCCAAGAAAATTCTTATCTTCCTCTGTCCCAGAAGCTGGAATGTAGATAAGGGCGGCCAACTTTTAGCAGACTCATTTTCGAAATTTCCACACGCTGATTTTTCGGACTTCAAACAAATGAAGTAAAATGTTGTTTAAATTCTCCCGTTCCCGTTAGAGGCAACATTTCGGATTCTTTCTTGGAGCTCTCATGAATAATGCAGTCGGGGTCCGGTCGCCGCGTGTGTTCAAAAGAATGCAAAATCCGCGCGAGTTAAAAAGAACTTCCATTTTCTCCCTCGTCTTCTTTCGGTTTGTTTTTTTACATTGATGTAACTTGTGAAATATTCGCCATTAAACACTCTTATGGATATTAAAAGAGGATAATAAAATTTCATCTCGCATAAAAAAGTTCCACGATAAATGAATATTTACGAGCGCTGCAAAAACAAACCGAGTGCGAAACGGTAGAGTTTCGAAACAGACGCGGCGGGAAATGATGTGGAGGAAGTTTTACAAGGAGAAGGTGACCGTTTTTTTTTCTTTCTTTTTTTTTTTTTTGATCGCGCTGCTTCATTGTTTTCAGTGAGACATTTAAAATGTGATATTGTTCATTATTTTTAGCCCCCTTTCTCCTCTCTAAAAAGTTTACCTACGAATAAATTGTGAAGCGATTTTAGAAAAAAAAAATGATTCATGCGAAACTCTTGGGGGACATTCTGGACAGGGTTGTCATGAGTATTTTTAACGCTTTGAATTCAAACGAAGAGCGGCAAATTGAACTTTAAAAATAGTGTTCTACCGTTTTCTTAACAATGTTAGACGAAATAAACTATCCAACGAAAAAATGACTTTATATTACTACATACACAGTACTAGAAGGTATACCGGTCTTGTGACGGAATTCAAAATTTGCAAAACGTTACCTCCTATTTAGCGTCCTGTATATCAATTTGGCGACAAAATATCAACCATTGGGTGACATTTAAGAACTTTGGGCGGTATTCCGCCAAATTCATCGCAAAAATGTCGCCATGCGTTACTGACGGAGTTATTTTTATGGTACAGACTGCAACTTATGAATGAGCTTCATACCCATCGTGTATCTATTAATTTTTTACAGTATTCATTTTCTTAATCCATTGGATTTGCTGTAAATCTAGTCCAGTCTATGTCAAAGTGATCTCCCTGAGAAGAGCGTGCTGCAGTGGAATTCAAATCAAAGTGGAAGAAAACTCCTGGCATCCCCTCTGAGGGATCAATACAGGATCTTAAAAATTAAGATTCAACCTCACGAGAGATCAGGTTTTGAGTTTCCGCCAAGCTAAACGGGTTGGATTTCTTTAATCTTTGATTGTTGTGCCAGGTGTGCAAACCAGTATATCTATTCTGCTCAAGCTAAAGAAGATTTCTCAAAACCACGAAGTCCATCTCCAATGGATTCCATCACATGTAAACATTAGTGGTAATGAGGTTGCGGATAGATTGGCCAAGGAGGGCAGTGAGGACGAAACGACCACTGGTTCTTCGCTTACTTATCAAGAATTGTACTCAAATGCAAGATCTAAATTAAATTTAATTTGGCGTACTCCACCTGCGCACCAATGGCGTACTCCACCTGGCGCTCTTCTGGAAATTAAATGTGATCGTGGCTCCCAGACTGCACTAGCTAGACTTAAAAGTGGCCACCTTAAGTGTCTTTCTTTTGAACGCGGTGGAAAAATCTATCCCACTTGCAATAAATGCTGTGACCATCCGGCCTCCCCGGAGCACATTCCGAGTCGCGTCGGACTTTCTAAGGAGGACTTGACATCTGCCCCCCTTTTAGTTATTGATTTTCTGGCGGTCAACAACCTACTGGAGTTGATCTGACTTATGTCAGATCTGTTAAAGAGGATAAGCAACAACAATAACAGAGCGTGCTGCTCTTAGACGGATTAAAGTACGGATAGCCGTCTGTTGCTTCGCAATCCACCCCATATAAGAGCTCCTGCTGACTTTGAATCGAGTGCCTTTGACTCTGATTCTGATTTATCTCTGGATTCTGATCCGTCATGTTGTAGATTCTGATCCATCAAGGATGCTTTCTACTCTATCTCCTTCAGGGATGCAAGTAGGCGGTTTCATTCTTTTCTTTGCCAGGTGTTGCCAGTACGCCATTGCTATCATTGTCAATGGGATGTTAAACCGGGTCCATGCTATAGCTTTCCTGCGCTGAATGAATTTATTTATTTATATATACATCTCAACAGGCACAACAAGCCCAATTAGAGAGACAGGTAAATAACAACATATATATATACATACAAACACATTTACATAAAAAGTACACAATAATAAAATTTATAGATTAAAACACAATTAACATTTCCATCCAACAATATCTAAAAACCTTTGGCGGAAAAGGTAGTGAAAACTGAAAGGTAGCCCATTGACCGCTCTGACGAACAGCCGTATTGGTTGATTTATCAAACATTTTTTACCATATGATACCCCTTAAAGAGTACATTGTTCTATAAGCAGATACATACATATTAACTTCACTTCGGGCAGTCAATACTATTACGTATTCTCACAAAATGCCTTGTTGGTTTATTTGGCGGTCGTCAGAGCCCGGCTGTGGTTCGTGGGAATAGAGCCGTCTTACCTCAGCCGAATGTATGTGCGAGGCAATAATCGAAGCATTTACACCACATAGTTGACAGCTCAGCACAACCCATCATTAGTGAATTTCCAGCTTTATTCATAGAAAACGCATTTTCTGCAACAGCAAAAAAAAAAAAAAAATGGGATGTGGACAGCATATTGTTTTCGCTGCACTATATTCGCGTTCACTTTATTTCTTCAATAATTCATTATATTGAGTCGAATGGCACAAAATAACGTCCATAATTATTTAAAATGACACTTAATTTGAACTTTTATTTCAATTTCCGTTTTCATTTGGTAACTGGACGTATTTTCAAAATGGGCGTAGCAAAAGTGCTGTTGTTGTTGAGACCCAGACCGTCCGACCTACCAGAAAGGTGTAAGGTAACTGTTTGGACGGCCGGGAAGTCGTAGCAAAAGTGCGGAAAAACTAAAATATCTCGAGAACGGCACGTCCTAGAGTAATGAGGTGGGTCTTATATGTAATTTTTGACGATGAAAAGAATAACACAAGCATTTAATTGTTGCGTCTGCGCATACGCAGTCTTTTATTTTAGATTTTGACGATTTTTGCCAACCGCTTCTTAAAAAAAGTAGATTCTTTTTTTTTCCCGAATCGTACCCAAATCTATTCAGTACCAAGGTCACCCACAAGTGATTACCTACCCAAGTTTATAAAATTTGGGCAAACAGCTTGTAAAGAGCCTTGCTGCTCCAACCGGGAATCGGATTCTGGATCTCCGAACTGGCCAGTCGACGCTTTACCGTTACTGGGACGAATTGCAAGCTCTTATCGTTGATGTGGACTCAATTCAGTTAGAGTAGATACATATATTGCACAGACACACACACAGACGTCACGCCCAAAATAGATTTTTAGTGTTCTAGAGATCTCGAAACGTGTCTATCCATCGAACACTCGAGTTTCGATTTTCGACATGGTTCCAATCCTTTCGCTTTACATTATGTAATGCAGGGAAAGTAAAAATCTGATGTGGGCTGCACATGACTCTCCCTGCAGACTTATATCCACGTTCTTTTTACTTTAATTAAATTTAATTCACGTTTAATTCAATTTTCGTTCTCATTGGGTAATTTCAAAGGTGGCGCAGAGGAAAAACTAAAGTATCTCGAGAACAGCCAGTCCTAGTGTAATGGGGTTGGTCTTATTCTTTTCTTTGTTAAAAATTACGTATAAAACAAGCATTTAATAGATATATTTGAGCATACGTAGTTTTTTATTTTTTATTTTGACTATTTTTGCGGGCCATTTAGCAAAAAAAAAAAAAAAGGGCAGGTTATTTTTTTCTGAACCATACCAAAATCTAATCAGCAGCAGGACCACATCAAAATCTAACCCACAAGCGACTTATCTACCGAATTTTGTGAAATTCGGTCCATTAGTTTTTCAGTTAGAGCGGATACAAGCAATTTTTTGCTGGCCATTTCGCAATAAAAGGCGGGTTATTTTATCCCGAATCGTACAAAAAACTAATTAGCACCAGGGCCACACCCAAGTGACTTACCTACCAAATTTTATGAAATTCGATCTATTAGTTTTGGAGTTACAGTGGATACATACATTGCACAGACAGACAGACACACACGCATACGTCACGTCACGCTAAAAATAGTTTTTTCGTATTCTAGAGATCTCGAAACGTGTCGATCCGTCGAAAACTCGAGTTGCGATTTTCGGCATGATTCCAGTGCTTTCCCTATACATTACCATGTATTGCAGGGAAAGTTAAAAATGTTAAAGCATCGGATAGTCTCATTCGAAAAAGTGGAGTTGCAGACACTTTCTTTCCAAGTTTTCCAGTGAATTATTTCCACAGTGATTCCCATCTGTCCAATCCTAATTTACCATTAAATGGTAATACTACTTCATTGCTCTATTTAGAAGTGTCATGTCTTCAGTCGTTTTTACTTTCCCTGCAATACATGGTAATATACAGGGTGCCCACTTATATCCGTTACACCCCCCTTAATTTCTAAACGGTGACAGCTTAGGCCATAAAGTTGGTGTCTAGGTATAGTAAAAAGGGTATGCGCTACTCGATGGGACAACTTACAACGCCATCTATCGGCAAATTTTGGAATGAGTGGTCCTATCTCGTAAACGGTGAAAGATACGTGAAAAAAGTCAATTAGAAAGTTGCAGAGCACTCTCGATTTAGTACGAAAAGATACCTTGCGCACATTAATACTCAAAACAGAATACAAAAAATGAACATTTGTTTGATTGTGAAGCGAAGAGACCACCTTACGGACTAAATACGAGCCTGTGTTGTGGCGTAGGGGAAACGCACGTGATTCGCATTCATGAGGACCATGGTTCTGTCCCCACCGGTTGCGTATTTTACTGAATGTCTCTACAAACCATGAAAACTTTCTGCTGATCTTTCAAAATCGTCTCTCCAAACACACAGTTCAACTCAACCTTGTCTGGTATAAAAATCACATGGATCTCATGTATTATGCAAATGAGGATGGAACGTCATACCTGTTCACCAGAGACTACTACTATAAAAAGGATGTTTCTGATGGGTTGTACGTTAAAGCGGAGAGTTATGGCAAAATTTGACAGTAACGAGTATTGCGAGAGGTTGTTAATTTGCGGTGAATGTGGGCGTAAGGCAAAAGCAGCTGCAAGGCTGTATCGTGAACGTTTCCCTCAAGGCCCGCATCCTACACGGCAGACCATCTTAAAAGTTGTAAATCGTTTAAGGGAGACGGGCTGCGTGACCAACTTACCTCGAATTCGTACACCTCGTAATGTAGGACGCAAAGTGCAACTTGAAGATGTGCTAGCATAGGCTCTCGCCCATCCTCAGAGCAGCACAAGAATGATCAGTGAAAATTGTGACTTCTCAAAAAGTCGCGTCTGGAAAATTCTGAATGAATCAGGTGCTCATCCATACCGATCCACACCTGCGCAGGGATTGCTGCCAAGAGATGCTGAGAGACGTTACACGTGGTGCAACTTTGTGATGAATAACTTAGAGGTCCACCCAACATTCCTGGCAGATATAATGTGGACGGTTGAGGCATGTTTTTTGAGGAACGGGATGTTTAATAGACAGAACGTTTATACCTGGTCGCTGGAAAATCCGAGATATGCCGTCAAAGTTCGACATCAACAACGCTGGTCGATTAATGTTTGACAGTGCAGAATTTTTAATGACAGGCTCATTGGACCAGTATTTTACGAAAGCACGTTAACGGGACAACGGTACTTGCAGCTTCTGCAGGATGTAATAACCGATTTAGTTGAGAATTTAACGTTGCACCAACTCCTAAGTGCATGGTTCCAGCATAACGGCGCACCTCCTCATAAGATTTCAAACGTTCAGCAGTACCTAATATAGACATTCCAGAATCAAGTTATCGGTTATGGTGGTTCCGTCGAGTGGCCCCCGCGCTCACCTGACTTGACCGCATTGGACTTCTTCTTATGGGGACACATAAAAGGGCAGGTATATGCGACCCCTCCGCCAACATTGCAGGATCTTCGACGACGCATTACTGATGCTTGTGCGTCCGTAACACCCTCCATGTTGCACAATGTGCAGCGAGAAATCCAGTCCAGAGTGTAAATGTGTATAGTGACTAACAGAGAGCATTTTGAGCAATATACTATTGTAAATGAATGATCCTGAGGACAGGGAAGTGTCTCAGTTTCTTTCTTCCACTCTTTATGACATGACAATTTTCGAATTCGTGACCAAACAAATGTTCATTTTTTGCATTCTGTTTTGAGTGTTAATGTGCCCAAGGTATCTTTTCGCACTAAATCGAGCGTGCTCTACAACTTTCTAATTGATTTTTTTCACGTATCTTTCACCGTTTACGAGATAGGACAGCTAATTCCAAAATTTGCCGATAGATGGCGTTGTAAGTTGTCTCATCGAGTAGCGCATAGCCTTTTTACTATACCTAGACACCAACTTTATGGCCAGTTGTCACCGTTTAGAAGTTAAGGTGTAACGGATATAAGTGGGCACTCTGTATAGGGAAAGTATTGGAATCATGTCGAAAATCGCAACTCGAGTGTTTGACGGATCTACACGTTTCGAGACCGCTGGAACACGAAAAAACTATTTTTAGTGTGACATTTGTCTGTTTGTGCAGATTTTGTATCCACTCTAACTAAAAAACAAATTGACCGAATTTCATAAAATTTGGTAAGTAAGTCACTTGTGGGCGAATCTGGTGCTGATTATTTTTGGATACAATTCAGGATAAAAGAACCCGCCCTTTTTAGCGAAATGGCAGGCTAAAACCTGTATCCACTCTAGCTGAAAAACTAATGGACCGAATTTCACGAAATTGGGTAAATAAGTCTTTTGTGAGTTACTCTGTTGCTGATTAAATTTTGGTATGAGTCTGAAAAAAATAATTTGCCTTTTTTTGGGATACGGCCCTCAAAAATCGTCAAAATCTAAAATAAAAAACTACGTGTGCTCAAATATATCCATTAAATGCTTGTTTTATACGTAATTTTTAACGATGAAAAGAATAAGACGAACCCCATTACACTTGTACTAACCGTTCTCGAGATATTTTAGTTTTTTCGTATTTTCTCTACGCTATCTTTGAAAATAAGTCCAGTTACCAAATGAGAACGAAAATTGAATTAAAAGTGAATGAAATTTAATAAAATAAAAAGAAAGTGGATATATGTTTGCAGGGAAAGTCATGTGCTGCCCACATCAGATTTTTACTTTCCCTGTAATACATGGTAATATATAGGGAAAGCATTGGAATCATGCCGAAAGTCGCAACTCGATTTTCGACAGATCGACACTATTTGGGACCTCTATTATATATTATCTATAACACGAGAAAACTATTTTTAGCGTGACGTCTGTGTATGTCTGTCTGTCTGTGTAATGTATGTATCCACTTTAACTCAAAAACAAATGGACCGAATTTCATGAAATTGGGTAGGTAAGCCATTTGTGTATGACGCTGGTGTTGAAGTTTTGGATACGATGCGGAATAAAAGAACCCGTCTTATTTTGCAAAATGGCCCTCAAAAATCTCGTGTATCTACTCTAGCTGAAAAACTAATGAACCGAATGTCACAAAATTGGGTAGATAAGTCTTTTATGGGTTACTCTGTTCCTGATTAAATTTTGGAATGTTTCTGAAAAAAAATAACCTGCCTTTTTTTTTGGAAATGGTCCTCAAAAATCGTCCATATCTGAAATATAAGACTCCGTATGCTCAAATATATCCATTAAATGCTTGTTTTATACGTTATTTTTAACGATAAAAATATTTAAACCAACCCACATGTTTCGCATGTTCGCTACTTCACCTTTGACAATAAGACCAGTAACCAAATTGGAACGAAAATGTACAAATTCTGTATAATTTTAAATAATGATGGGTGTTATTGTGTGCCATTCAACTCAATTTAATGAATTATTGAAGAAATAATGTGAATATGAGTCTGCGGGGAAAGTCGTGTTCTGCCCACATCAGGTTTTTTTATTTTCTCAGAAAATCATTATAAATCCGTTCGGACTCGTATTTCCTCTTATTGCGCATTCGATAACATCTTCCACTTCTTGACTTCTTTGTTATGCGTGGTATTCCGTTTTTCCACCGCTTTATTTAGATGATAATGAGCAGCTATTATGAAGTGCAAGGATCAAGGAACGCCGCCTTCTTCCTCATCTGTAGGAGAAGAGGGATAAGAAGAGGAGGAGCGGGAGAAGCTTCTCTTTGTTGTGTCCCCAAAGAGGGCTGATAAAATTCTAATCGATCTCTTTCTCTCCATGCCAAGTTGTTTAGTTTTATAGAAATTATCCTAAAGTTGTTTATACTCGGACAATATATTTGTATTCTCAAAGACATAAGTTTTGAGACTGTTGTTGAGACTATTGTTGCAAACGTGTATTATTATCTCACTGGCGTCCCCCGTCTTGTCCGGCTTTCATTTCGTCTCGTCCGGTTTTAATCATCTCGTTCTGTCCGGCTTTTATCTCGTCTTTTATGGCATTCATCAAAGTCATCATCTCTTCCAGGTACTACCATAACCGCTTGTCAAGTTTCCGGAAATCCGACTTCTGACACCAGTTTGTTACGAAAACATATTTCTCAGGAGTCGGGAGTGTACACGCAGGATACAAGAACGAGTCCAGGTTTCTGGATAACTGACGTTTATCCACAAGCACACATTAAATAGGAACAGTATACAATCCAACAGCACTTGCTCCACCCATTTTACAAAATGAGCGATATTATTCTCGGAAGGTTGACGAAAGTCATTTCATGAAACAGCTCCTGCTATTCTCCAAAGTTTGATCGAAATCTCATTCCAATGCAGCTCGTCCATTCGTCCACTCCCCTGCAACGGAGAGGATTTTTATAGTCTCTCCCTAGAAACTTCTTTATATGATCTCTATATCTCAAAGAATAATCGTTCTATGGAGAAGTTTCTGGAACATTCCGGAAATCGCCAAATCTTGAAACCTTTCTTTTAATTGGGAAAACCTGGAAACCATAGTGACGTCAGGGAAAGAATGTTCGTACCGCTGTCTTCTGGAGAAAACACCCCGATGGCAGCGTTTGGTCTGCGATAGAGACGAAAGATAAGACGGGGGACGCCAGTGAGAGGATATTACACATTCGCAAAAATATTCACTGGGAACACAAACAGCTGGTGGATTTTTATAGTGGGATGTGTATATCCATTGATATAACGTGGACTGGGACTACCTTACCCGATAATTCTCAATTCTTACCGGTCCCCAGCATTTTATGACGTTTCAAAGCGGCGCTCTATGACTGACGGTCCGCGGATCGCACCCAGTCGGCTAAAAGTAAATAAGTTAGCGGTTTAAATAGGATTGGCAGTCTTCAGAACTGCTGATAGAAGGCATTTGCAATATCTGTGATTCGTGCTCGCACTACATTAACCTCACTTTGAGGGTTGAAAACCCAGGCCGTCCGACTCATCCAAGGACTTGAGCATTTATTTGGGCGGCCGGGTCACTTTGAGGGTGTACCATTTATCGCTTCTCAGTCTCCGGTTGTTGATAATCGATGATAACAGTGCACGTTGACCGTTTTTCCGTTTGAGTTATAATATAAAAAATCTGGTGTGGGTAGCACATGACTTTCCCTGCAGATTCATATTCACCTTCTCTTCATTTCTTCAATAATTGATTAAATTGAGTTTAATGGCACAAAATAACACCCATAATTATTTTAAACTAGCAGCGATTACCCGGCGCTGCTCGAGACTTACTACCTAAAACTCTGATAAAAATTACATGGGAACATAAGGCAGTGAATCTTATACATTGTTTTTTCACTGTGAAAGAAGTAAAATCATTGCATTATATAAGAAAAAAAAATCATTGCATTATATAAGTCATAGCTGCTTCCGGCACGCCTTTCGCAGCTAGGTCCTCCGGGTAGCGTCTCGGCATGTGATCATTAGGTCTCCATAATTGATGTACAGTCAATATGTACAGTCAATATGTACAGTTATGTACAGTTTGAAAGGTAAACTAAAATGACTCTTGAACGCTAGGCAACAATGCAAATGTTAAGAGATTAAATGACATTATCCTAATTTGCTAGGTTTTACCGCAATGCTTGCTTGTAAACCGCATTTTTTAATTTTCCTCCCGGAGCTAACACATACAAATTTTGTGAGGTTCCTACTCTTAGGCATGCCACATACAATTGGCCATGAGAGAAGCAAGAACTTTTTAAATTCACGCCTTCAAACTTAAGGTTTTGTCCTTAAGCTTTGTTGATGGTCATGGCAAATGCTAGTCTAACTGGGAACTGGACTCGTTTGAAGCTAAATGGTAGGTCGGTTGGTATCAACGGTATGCGAGGTATGAATACGTCCTCTCCTTTTGCCTTTCCCTTTAATACCGTGGCTTCTATGACATTTGGTAAAATATTTTTGACACAGAGCCTTGTTCCATTGCATAGTTTTGGTGGCTCCAGATTCCGCAAAAGCATTATTGGTGATCCTTTCTTTAACTTTCAAGATATGAGAAGGCATTCCAGGTGGCTCAAGGTAGTTCAGAAATTCCAGCTGGTAATTAACGGCATCATCGGTGTCCACTGCAGAGTCAAATGACTTGTCATGATATATTAAATGCTGATAATTAAATAACGATTTTGATTTCTTAACACTTTTTGTTGTTGAGTAAGCCTGTGAAAAATAAACCATAGTGATAGAGTTTCTATTTAAATTCATATTTCAAACCTGCGATTTTCAAAAGTAATTTATACGTTCAATAAACTCCCACATAACTCAGAGATTTAATTGACTTTCATGTTTTAAACCAACGATACCCAACCTTTTTCGATGGGAATCATGGAGTTAGAGAGTAGAACTCATAGGAAAAAGTTTCGTTTTCCATTAATATCTCGATAACCCCTGGTCTTAGAAACTCGAAACTTGGACTAAATTTATGGAGGGATATTTTAAAGCTACTCACAAAATGTCATTAAATTCGGTGCAGCTGTTCTCTGTTCGTTGTTGGATCATACATACATACATACATACATACATATATACATACATACATACATAGTTTTCTTCTTTATATATATAGACTAGCAGCATACCCGTTCTTCGTACGGAGTATATAATATAAAGAAACTTATAATTCGCAATCATGTGCAAATTCTGTTAAAATATTAAATTTATTGCTCCTAAAGAGAAGTTTAAGAATACCTGTTCTCACTATGAAACATTATCTTCACGGGCAGATCTGAAGAATAAAACATCCTGGCCCCTTTTGTAAGCAAATTTACAAAAAAAAAAGGAATTGAATCAATATATGCAAAATGAAAGCATTAAAATTGTATAGGACCCGTACTACTAATATATACGCGAATATTAGAAGATATAATCTGTATTAGTACATTAGAAGATTACCCTTATTATAATATGAGTCTCAAAAATCTTCAATCAATCGCCAAAATAAAAGAGATGACGTAATAAATTGAAAATATCAATAATTCCCGTCATCTTTATACCAGAAGGTCGTAATTGATTCCAATATATGCCAATATATATCAAAACATATGCCAACTACTTATATTCTCGTAGATTAGAAGATATACCCGAGTATTTGTAGAAGATGACTCGTACAACGTACAATATATGAATTTAAACCATTTTTGTCATAATAAAACAATGGCATAATAACTTGAAAATATCAATAATCCATGAATCAATAATCCCCGAAAATATCAATAATAATAACGTTTAAACCTGAAGGGCGTAATTGATATTATCCAGTCAAAAATGCTATAAGAAAAATCAAATCGTTCTTTTCTAAAAAAATCTGATGTGGGCAACACATGACTTTCCTTATATAATGTAATGAATTTACTACTTTTACAGTAAAAAAATAGGTTTTTTTTATAGTAGATACAAATATTCTTTCCAAGACATTGAATTTTCGACAATTAGTCGTCATTTTCATTGATTTAGCGTCATTTTTATCCATTTGGGGAGATTTTCGTTAATTTGACAACATTTCAAAAAGTCGCCAAGTTGGCGACATTCCGCCAAATTCGTCGCCAAAATCTCGCCAAGCGTTATGGACAAAGAAATAAGTCATTCTTACAGCAGATAAATTGGCGTTCAAATGCAAAAGTATTACTCAAAGTATCTTTTTTCATGAATGGAACGAGCTAGATGCACGAGAATGATGTCACCCAATTTATCGCATGATATTATATATGAAAAGTGAACATGTTTCTCAATAGGAAATATTTTTTTTTCTATTTTATATGATTTTTTGATAATTTTTTTGAAAAATGTGCAATATCTCGAGAACGGTTCATGTTAGCGTTCTAAAATTTATGTCAATCGTTTTTTAATAAAAAATTACATAAGAAATGTCTATTTGCGTAACTTTATTAGTGGTATTGATTTTTTAACGATTTTTTCAAAATTTCATTCGAAAATTTAGGGGGGTTCTGAACTTTCGATTGCGTATAAAAACAATAGGCTTCCACTGTTTATGGATTGTGATTTTTGTACCAAATTTGATTCGAATCGGTCCATTCGTTCGTCAGTTATCGTCTCCACAGACTCACTGACACACACACACACACACATACTTTCACACACACACACACACACACACACATACACACACACAGACATCACTTCAAAAATGTTTGATTCGTGATCAGGGATGCTTGAAACGTGCTCTCCCGTCGAAAACTCGATTTTGAATTTTCGACCCCGTCACAATACTTTCCTTATACATTATGTATATAAGGAAAGTAATATATTTTTATATCCATTTATTTATTATTCAAATTGAAAAATAATAATTAAAATTAACAGATTTAATTGCGTTTCTGAGCAACATGATATAAGATAGAATCTTCCTCATAAACTGCGAAATCGAATAACCATTTTGATTTCTTTATACTTTTCATTGTTCAGTAAAAGCTTGTGAAAAATAAACCGTGGAGATAGATTTCCCATTTAAATCATGCTTCAAACAATTCATGTTTTCAGAAAGTGACTAATTCGCAAAAAATCTCCCATCAAACTCAAAGATAAAGTTTTAATTAACTTTTAAGCGATTTTCAAGCTTTTCGTTTGGATAAACCACAGAGTTAGCGAGTAGAACTCCTAGGAAAAAGTTTTGTTTTTCATTAATATGTCGACAACTCCTGGTCTTAGATACTCGAAACTTGGGCTAAATTTATGGGGGGCTATTTCAAGGCTATTCACAGAATTTCATCAAATTCGGTTCAGGTGTTCTCCCGTGATGATGAGACAAACGAAAATTTCGTTTTTTACTAATATCTCGAGAACCACTGATTGTAGAAACTCCAAACATGGACTAAATTCTAAGTGGGACTATTTCCAGGCCACCCACAAAATTTCATGAAATTAGGTTTAGCCGTTCTTCCGTGATGACGGGACAAACAGACAGACAGACCGACAGACAGATTTTCAATTTTATTTATATAGATCACACAAAAATTGCACTTTTAATTCAATTTTCGTTTTCATTTGGTAACTAGATCTATTTTCAAAGGTGGCGTAGCGAAAATGCGAAAAATCTAAAATATCTCGAGAACGGCTAGTTTTAGAGTAATGGGGTTGGTTATATTCTTTTCGTCGCCAAAAATTACGTATAAACAAGCATTTAATGGATATATTTGAGCATACGTAGTTTTTATTTTAGATTTTGCAGATTTTTGTGGGCTACTTCGCAAAAAAGGCAGTTTTTTCCGAATTGTATTAAATCTAATCAGCATCAGGGTACATCACAACTGACTTATGTACCAAATTTTGTGAAGTTTGGTCTATTAGTTTTTTAGCTTGAATGGCTACAGCATTTTTTTGCTGGCCATTTCGCAAAAAAGGCAGGTTTTGTTTTTCGAATTGTACTAAAATCTAATCAGCACTAGGGTCATCCACAAGTGACTTATCTATAAAATTTTATAAAATTCGGCCGATTAGTTTTTCAGTTAGAGTGGATACATACTTTGCACAGACAGATATACAGAGACGTCATGCTATAAATGTTGTTTCGTGTTCTAGAGGTCCCAAAACGTGTCGATCCGTCGAAAACTCGAGTTGCGATTTTCGACATGATTCCAATACTTTCCCTATACATTACCATGTATTGTAGGGAAAATAAATATAAACTTAAAATATAATTTTAATGGATGCAGAATGTAAACTAGTGATTGTAAGCTGAGTTGTATAAGAATGGCTGATTTTTTTCCACGCAAAATTATTTAACTCTAGAGTTTGGAATAAAAGCGTATGAATGAAATAGTCACTGCTGTTACATACAGAGTCAGACGATTTCTATTTCGATGACGTCATTTGAATCAGGTTCATTTTTTTTCGATGAAATTTTAAGTTTTGAAGTAAAATAAATGATTGTAGTTCTGTGATCGTCAAAAAATATCACGTCTGATTGCGCATTTTGGAGATGTTTAAATGGCATTATAACAAATATTCAGTAATTCTTATACAATTTGCATCCGTTAAAATTAGGTACATTCTGCATCCATTAAAATAAGACTTCGCTGTAGAAATAATCAAAATTGGATGATCCTTTAAACTCAAAAATAGTGTCATTCCGTTGGCGCAGAATATAGATGCACAAAAAATGCTAAAAAATAAAGCGGTTTTAGGATGAATGCAACACTCAATATAAATTTTAAAGAACTTTAAAAATCACGATTTTTACTCTGGTAAACAAAGATGGATGCCCTATTTTATTTTAAAAGTGGGTCACGTGATCTCTTCATATTATGTGTCATTAATTATTATAATTTTTATTTAAAAAACGACCGAACTTGTTTTGCTGAAATTTTTTTTGTACATTTTATGGGATCATTCGAACATTTCCTAAAAGTTTCAAAGTCATTTGCGAATTTTAACTTTGCTTAAAAAATGTTTGAAAAAATGAGGTCCCATACGGTTCAATGCATTTCCTTCTTCCAACCCGGGTTTAATCCACAACTAATTGGGTGATATTATGCATTTACATTCCCATAGGTCCCACAGACCGTCTCAACAACATACTAAACTTTCATTTTGATAAAGTCATTTTTACGGCAGTGATCGTGCGAACGGGCAGACAGACAGGCTGAATGTGTGTGTATGTGTGTCTTTCTCTGTGTGTGTGTGTCTGTGCAATGTAGGTATCAACTGTAACTGAAAAACTAATGGATCCAATTTCATGAAACCTGATCGATTTTAAGAATTTTTGGGTGACCCAGGTGCTGATTAGATTTCAGTCGGGACAAAAGAACCTGTCGTTTGTTTTCCGAAATGGCCGTAAAAACAATATGTATTTGCACTAGCTAAAAAAATAAATGACTCACATTCACAGAATTCGCTCAATGAGTTCAACCACTTTTGGGTTACCCTGGTGCTGATTAGATTCTGGTACAATTCGGGAGAAAAGAACCTGCCATTTTTGTGGAATGACTTCTCAAAATTCGTCCGAATCTAAAATAAAAAACTACATATACCCAAATGTATTCATTCAATGCTTGTTTTACACGTTATTTTTGGCGATGAAAAGCATAGGACCCACTCCTTTACTCTAAGACGAGCCGTTCTCGAGATATTGACGTTTTTCGTATTTTTACAACGCGTTTGAAAATACATTCCGTTACCCAATGAAAACGAAAATGGAATTCAAGTCATTATGAGTGCTATTTTGTGGCATTAAAATTCAATTTAATGAATTATTAATAAAGATAAAATGAATTTGAGTCTGTAGGTAAAGTCATGGGCTGTCCACATTAGCTGACATTCCGATGGAAATCCAACTTTATCATCAGTGGGCTGTTGTAACTGTTTGTCGTATATCTGTAATTAACACATTTTGTGAGGATTCTATTATTTATTATCCATTTATTCGAATTCTACTTTTCCGATTTTAATGGATTTCCTAAACTTCTCCACTTTCATTCCGAAGCATCGCATACGATGAGTCAGAGTTTTGAATGACGGCTCTGCCGAGTGTGTGTGTCGTGATCGTCCGTTTAAGGTAGTATCTAGTCTAGAGTATAGCCTACAATCTTGATGTGAATCCATATAGTGTGTCGTAGTTGGATCATCCTAGGTTCAGATGGAAGGTCACTTTAGTAATCAGTTAGATTTGAAGTTCATTGTAGATGAGTATGTCTCGGGTAACATTTGTAATGCTAGCGTTGTAAATAATGTGTATATAAATTTGTAATATACATGCATATGTGTGTGTTCTGAGTTCTCAGCGAAGCTAGCTGTCAACAAAGTTATTTATGTGTTCAATATCGTGATTCCTGTGTCGAATTGTAGTTATGAGGCTATTGGAAGTTTCATTTAGAGTGAAGTCAATTGGAATGGTTCATACAAAAGACACGATTTTGAGTGAAAGTGGAATAGTACTTTATAACTTTCCTTAAAAATATCGTATAAATGTGACATCTTGTAATTGGACTGATGATCTGAAACAGCCTCAAAACCACCTGACCAGATCCTTTCGACTAGAGAGCTCGATTTCATACGCGAACTCGCTTTCTATCGATCGCTGAACGCAACCAGACTGCTTCAATTCCTCGGGATGCATCCTCTGAATAGTTTAGGAGAGTAAAGTCTTGGATGGAAAAGAGTGGCTCTTATTCTTTTCTTCGTCAAAAAGGACGCATAAAATAAGCATTGAACGGATACATTCGAGTATATGTAGTGTTTTATTTTAGATTGGGTCGCATTGAACGAACCATTTCTCAAAATTGGCAGGTTCTCCCTCCTCCCCCCCCCCCCCGAATCATACCAGAATTTAATCAGCACCAGGGTAACCCAATCCATGAATTACCGTCAGCGAGGGGGCCGACCCATTGGGTTTACAACCTGACTATGCCTCGCCACGGAAGTTGATATTCGACGATACTCAATCAAATCTAACTTTTAAAAATGTAAGATACTGTAAGTTGTCAATTATAGCAACTAACTATCTTGCACCTGCCTACAGTACAATATACAATAACATACAAAGCATATATCTACTCATCGTTTAGATCTATAAAAAATATATGTTAAATATTTTTAAATGACATTATGTTTATACAAACTAATTCCTAAAGGTAAATATATAGTTATATACATACTATTTGCATAAACATGATTAAACTTAACAGGGTAACCCATAAGTGGTTGAACTCGTGGACCGCATTCTGTCAAATTCAGTCACTTCATTTTTTAGCTAGTATATCTACATGCTGTTTTTGCTGGCCACTTCACCCAACAAACGACAGGTTCTTTTGTCTCGAACCGTACCGAAATTTAATCAGCACCAGGGGCATCCGAATTTGACTTATCCAATTTTATGAAGGTGATTCGTTTCTGAGTTACAGTTTATACATACATTGCACAGAGAGACACACACAGACGTTATACTAAAAATAGTTTATTCGTGTTCCAGAGGCCCCGAAATGTGCGATTTTCAACACGATTCCAATAATTTTCTTATACATTACCATGTTATGGGGATGCCTTCTCTATAGTAAATTAGAAGATAGCAGCCCAATTTGAATATACTCATAATAGTTAAAAATCCTTAAGGAATACCTGTACATAAAGTACAGAGTTTCTTACCTGTTATTCGAACTTCATTTTATACTTTGTGTATCAGCTTGTGCGGATGCTGTCTCTAGATGATGTCATCTCGATTGAAGTTGCATAAATTCCCGGATATGGATCCTATTAGAGTTCCTATAATACAGGCTGATTTATGAAGCATATTGAAGCGCAGTCAGTATTTCTGTAAATACATGGCTTACCCTATTGGGCTTCAAATGTTGATTTTTACACGTATTCGTTAACGTTAACCCATTTGCAATTGGGTTAACGTTAACGAATTTTTATAAATAAGAATGAGATCGGAGTCACGTGTGTCATTTCGCGACGCGTCTGAACGAGAATCCAATTCCCACTCTATAAGCGGATTAACAAATAAGGAATGAAACCGATGGACAGTTTACTAAAAGTCCGGTCTTATTTAAAATTCATGAAATGCTATTTATATTTAAATTTAATATCTGTCACCGTTCCAATATTATATAGAAAAAATGAGGGTCTTATCATGAGCTCAGAAATACCTTGAATTATTTGAAACACCTGTCATGACCGATAACAGCCGACTATTCGTAAGGCATTCCCTCTTCGTGTCTGGGAAAGCGAAAGAACCGAAAACCTTTTCTAGTACGTTTAGAGCATCCCATTTCGCAATTGATCTCCACCTCTGCTAATGGTAAGCAAATGATCTGGCCAGCAGTTCGGGACAGAACATCCACTCAAAATTATTTCAATAGTACTCTCTAAAGTCAAAAGAAGAATCAAGTTAATGCTAATGGATGACGCTGGGTGGGCTGCAATATGCTCGACGTATCAGCTCGTATACAGAGGAGCCTTTAGATCCTGCTTTGAAAACGGGATTCCTGCCGTAGAGCTTGGAGAGAACGTGGCTTTGGGAGCCCATTCTTTGTTCGCCCCATGGGAGGTCATTCACTCAACATCTGAAAATATTTTTTTTAAGGGTAAGATTCCATGAAACTACTTTCAGGAAAATGGCTGTGGGTATGAAAAAATAAGATGAGGGACATTTAAAATGGGGAGAATTCGAGTGAAAGAAGGCGCCACGCTCTTGGATACGAGTGAAAGGAACTCTTTTACACTTTCGATTTCGGATATCTAGTTAGATTCTGTTTGAAAGGACAGAATGTGGAAATAAGTAAAAAAGAAAAAAAAAATCATCTCTTGCCGATTCACATATATTGGATTTTCAGAATAAGGGTTTTCACTGTATTTTCTTTCCATTTCGGCCTATTTCGAAAACTGAAAACAACACGATGAAACGGAATGAAATGTCATTAGATGCGAATTGCCGCAATGAGCGGCGAAGTTCTGCGGTGCGCCAGTCACTCCCGGCATCCAGCCGCGATTTTTCGTCTGCTTCTGCGGCTGTGCGTTCCAAACTATTTTCAAGATAGTTTGGAACCACTGCGTTATCTTGTGCGGATTAGCACATTCTTGTCTCTATTTCTTATTTTTCAAGCAGTGTCTTTCCCGAGGAAAGAAGAGTCTAAATTTAAATAACAGCCGCGCAGATGGCGGACGGTAGAGGGTGCTGGCAACTAGGTTATATAAAAGGAAAAGTGCGAAGCACGAAAGAATAGAGGGAGATGGTTCGTGATGGAACGAGATGGCGTGTGTGAATGCAGACGATGATAGAAAAGATGGACCTTGTACATTCTGATTTAATATTTGTAATTACGTTACTGGAGTTTATTTTATGGTTTCTACAGTTTAAGAATAAACTTGTTGTTTTTATCAAAAGATGCCTGCATGTTTATTCCGATACTTTAACAATCTGTCCGCCAATTTGTCCAAATCCATGGATGTGCCAATGAGAAATGAGAGCTAGACATGACACCGTCACTCATTTCGAGCCCCCCCCCCCCCCCCCCACGGAGCTGTCTTTTAGAAACGACGTACTTAAAGTACTGCTTTGGGTGGACATTTTTAGGAGACGGATTGGACCCTATAAAAGCAGAGCAGATTATAACTCGTAGTTCGATGAACGCCCAGCACTCTTCAGCCACCCTTTTAGGACCCTTTTAGGACCTTTTTAGCAGTTACTTTAAACTCCATCTGGCACATCCATTTAATTATAACGTGATACAAATTGATTTATCATAGATAACCCTATTTTGCTGATATTATCAAAGAGACAAATGCGATGCGGACAGCACATGATTTTTCCTACACACGTCATATTTCACTTTTTAACAGTCAAATATTCACGCCCCAGATTTTCGGCGCCCCCTTTTCTTTTGTCGAATAATCGTGACTTGAAATTAAACTTTTTTACTTTCCCTGCAGTACATGGTCATGTAAAGGGAAAGGATTGGAATTGTGTCGAAAATAGCAACTCGAGTTTTCGACGGATTTATGTGTTTTGGCACCTCTAGAACACGAAAACACTAGTTTTAGCGGGACACCTGTGTGAGTCAGTGTGTCTGTCTGTGGAATGTGTGTATCCACTTTAATTCAAAAACTAATGGACCGAATTTCATAAAATTGGGTAAGTCCCTTGTGGATGACTCTGGTGCTGATTAGATTTTGGTACGAATCGGAATAAAAGAACCTGATTTTTTTACGAAATGACCCGCAAAAATGGCCTGTACCCACTCTAGCTGAAAAATAAATAGACCCAATTTTACAATATTGCGTTGATAAGTCACTTGTGGGATATCCTATGGTGCCGATTAGATTTTGGTACGATTCGGAAAAAAAAATATAACCTGTTCTCTCTTTTTTTTTTTTTTTTTTTTTGCGAAATGGTCCGCAAAAATTGATACATTCTAAGATAAAAGACTATGTATGCTGAAATATATCCATTAAATGCTTGTTTTAGACGTCATTTTTCAGGATGAAAAGAATAAGACCCACCCTATAACATTCGGTCTAGCCGTTCTCGAGATAATTTAGTTTTTCGCATTTTTGCTTTGCCACCTTTAAAAATCAGTCCAGTTACCCAATGAGAGCGAAAATTGAATTCGAAGTGCCCATTCAGTGTCATTTTAAATAATTATTTATGGACGTTATTTTATGCCAATAAACTCCATTTAATGAGTTGTTGAAGAAATAAAGAGAATGCGAATGAGTCTGCGGGGAAAGTGATGTGCTGCCCACATAAGATTTTTTTTTCTTCGGCGTGATGTAAAGAGACACTAAAAGATGTTCACAGACGTTCACTCCAAACGGAGGCTAAAATTTTAACTACTCGTGATAAAGTCGGCAGAACCAGTTGGGAAACAGAATACGCAACTTCCGACCCTTTTAGGGCGTTCCAAGAAAATCAATGAAGTCATTCTTATCGGCCAGAACTTATCCAAGAATAAATCATTTTTTATTTTTCCGAAAACATGTCAGCAAACATCATTTGAAAAAAGAGACGAAAAAAAATCCCGGCCAATATTTCTTTTTTTATTTTAGTTTTGACGGATTTCGCAAATATTCTTCAAAATACAATGGATGGCAATGTCAGATTCTTCGATTTTTGTCGGGTATAAAAGGATTCCAGGAAGAAAAAAAAGATCTTTGCATCGGACTATAGCGACCGTCCGTTACCGTTCTACAGAAAATGTTCTACAGATGAGTCTGCGATTTCTGTTGCAAAATAGATACATACTCATTTTATTAAAAGCAACAGAGGGATCCATGAACAGTGATTGCATGAAGTTAACTCGAAATATGCTATGGGAAACTTCTCCATGGATTCCATGGATGTGCGTTGCCCTCGATTGGGTCTTGAAACGAAATAGAATATTTTATGTTTGATAGGTCCGTTCTGGTTAGACTTTGTTACCGGTCCTGTTAATGAGAGGGCGCTTTTCATACTTTTCGCGATATCTCACGAATGTAGACAAGTATATGAATAGGGGGAAGAATCTCCCTTAGACCCCCCCCCTGGGTACCCCTAAACTTGTACGTTAGAATCAAGGACGTATCCAGAAATTTCATTTCGGGAGGGAGGGGGAGGTCCAAAGTATAGTGAACTTTCAATCCAAAAAAAAAAGTTTAAAAAAAACTAACTGAACTTGACAAAATTGATACTGGCTCACAATTGAACGAGAAAATACGAGAGCACATGCAAGGACGTATCCGAAACTTTCATTTCGGGGACCCACCGAACTCCCTCTATGAATACGTCATTGGTTAGAATTCGCATTTTTACTCAGCTGTCTTTGAAAATGCACCTAGTTACCCGATGAAAACGGAAATTGAATTACAAATATAAATTCAGTGCCATTTCAAATAATGATGCGTTTCATTTTGTTCCATTAAATTCAATTTAATCAACTATATAATAAAGAGAAAATGAATGTGAGTCTGTAGGGAAAGTCATGTGCTGTCTACATCAAATTTTTTTTCTTTTGTAATGAACACATTAGCCTTTGGGAAGAAAAAACGTATATTTGTCTAAACAAAAACGTTTCATGAAGGTGGCCCTATTTGAAACACCCTTTTGAATTCGAAATGTATTCTCTATTTTTTATTTTTTTCTATTCTTGACACATATGGATGTTTTCATCTCTTTCTACTGTAGATGAGTGTGTTTAAATTTCTTCTTACAGCACGATTCTCTTTTTCCAGAGAAACAACTCCCTTTCCGGATCTCTGGAATTTTCGTCAGATGCGCGGCAGAAAGTGTGTCCTGGTATCCATAGAATAGGTAAGTGCGGATTCTGTTTTCGATGACCCCCTTCGAGGTTTGTTAATCAAGGAAAGGATCGGGTTTATTAGGGAAAAAAACGGATTTCGAGGATGTTCCGTCGCAGTTGTTGACTTTCCAACGGGCTCACAGGATTTTAGAGGCCAGTACAGAATCTGACGTCACGGGGTGAGTCATGCATATAAGGCTCCTAAATAGACCAAAGAGCTAGAATCACTTGATTGCTTCTCGAAGAAATAGACAGTCTGACGCAACTGCCTTTTGGATTCCAACCGGTCCAGTCACGTTGATGAGGCGGCAGATGGTGGCCGATCCCTTGTTTTTGATCGGTCATTGATCATGCCTGTTTCTTTCGGGGCACGGTCCTTTTTTCCGGCTACCTGCACAGATTTAAGGTCAGGAGTTCCCGAAACTGCCCTTGTGGAGGATTAAGGGACGCTGACCATTACGTTTTTGAATGCAGACTTAGCCGAGAGTTTCACTTTGGGCAGGCGATCGGATGAGCTTCGGGCGGTTATTTAGGGCATTGAACAGACGAGATGATCTATGGCGAGAATTAAAGCTGGCGTCCGGATTGCTGATCTGGCAGCTAACGATGGGCTGCAATAATTTAGTAATATTGTTCCTTATATAATGTTAATTTAAGAGTATTTTATCATAATTTGTATATTCGGCAGTTTGTGTTTTTAAAAGATATAAAAGTTGAATGTATTAGTTGGAATGTTTATATTGTGTTTTTTTTTTAATGGTAATAATTTTGAATGGTTATTTATGTGGTATATATGGCATAATATAAATATTGATTGAAGTACATTTTGTATATTACCCCTTTTGATAGTATTTTTATTAGTATTTTTATTCGTATTTTTAGTCGTTTAATTACTGCTATTACTAATTTCAATGAAGACCTGCTTGTTAATTCTTTAGGGCTTTAAATTTAATTGGCGAATTATGCTTATTATTATTTATTTGATTTCGAATTTATTTTCGTATCTAAATTATCTGTGGGTGGGGGTGCGTCGTCGTTCTGCGGTGGTACGTCTTGGACTTTTTATTTTTCCGGCTGTGCATTAGGATGCCTTGTGTGCCTAATTGGAAAGCCGCACTGTCTGGGCCGAAGAAGAAGAACCGTTCCAGTCAGTGATCGGCTGCCTGTGATATTTCAACGGTGCTCGCATATTAATGACATGACTAATATTGGATACACAATTTAGCTGTAAAATAAGTGCTTTTGCTTTCAAAAAACGATACCCATCCTTCAAGAAAGTAGTCTAAAATATTTTGGTTTTCTTGTGATCCCGAGGAAGTAACCCTCTTTTCGCCATGTACAGCTAACTACCGGGAGTCAAGACGTATATTTAGGAGCCTTAGTGCTAAAACATAGCAGTCAGGCTCCTAAATATATAGGCTGGCGCAACCGCTATTTTGAGCCCAACCGGTTCAGTCGTCGGTTATCTGCTGCCTGTGCTATGTCGCATCTTACATAGCTGATATTGGATAGGCAATTTAGCTGTAAAACAGGTGCTTCGGCTTTCCAAAATATGTTTAAAAGCTTTTCTTGTGTCCGATCCTGGGTTGTCATTTTAAATAAACAGCGGGACATAAACTTCCCTGAACAAGGTAAAGCCAAGAAGATAAATAAATTCTTCCTTGTATTTGTTCCTTGATCAAAATAATGACATAATTTCGGTTTTACGGTATAGAATTCTATTAAATATTAGAAGAAACTGAAATATATTTATCTAAGAGAAAAATGCTATTTCGGTCACGGCTATAGAGTTTGATAACCTAAATCACTGATACGCGTATTGATCAATGTAGAAACATATAGAATGAATTGTATAAAGAGAAAAAAAATTGGAATACTTTCGTAAAAAATACTTTTCATTGATCATGGAAAAATTATTAAAATTTGATCATGAGATGAAATTTGATTATGCAAAATGCAAACTAATAGGGTCGTAATATTTTTGAAAACAATTTTTACTAATTATCAAATCTATTATATACTAGCAGTATACCCGTTCTTTGTATGAAATAATCATATAAAGAAACTTAAAATTCACGATCCTGTGCAAATTCCTATAGTATACAAAGTGATATTATTAATCAAAATATTATATTAACATATTTCATTTATGTTCCTAAAAAGAAGTTTAAGAATATCTGTTCTCGCTCTACGAAATGATCTTCACGGGCAGATCAGAAGAATAAAACAGCTTGGTCCCGTCTGTAAACTAATATTTAAAAAATATGAAATTGAACCAATATATACAAAATAAAAGCGCTAACATTGTATGAGACTCGTACTACTTATATTTGCGAATATTAGAAGATATACCCGTGTATTAGTAGAAGATGATACGTGCTACAACTTATGAGTTTCTAAAATCTTTGCCAAAATAAAACAGATGACGCAATAAATTAAAAATATCAAAAATCCTGTAATCTTTAAACCTAAAGGCCGTCATTCATTCCAATATATGCCAATATATGTCAATATACCTGTCCTACTTCTATTCTCGTAGATTAGAAGATTACCCGTACTACGTACAATGATTTTCAACAATTCTTGCCAAAATAAAACCAATGGCGTAATAAATTGAAAATATCAATAATAATAATGTTTAACCCCCGAAGACCGTGATTGATGTAATCCAGTCAAAAATGCAATATCAGTGAAATTTATTTTATATACATATCTTTATTATTTAAATTGGATAAGATTTAATAAAAATCGTCTGCCGATTTTTATCGGCTGACGATATTTGAATTCAAATTAATTTGGATTAAATTGACGATATCATTGGAAATAAATTGGTGAAAAAAATTGTCGCCTGCATAATGCTATCTCTATGGAAGGTTTAATTGTTCGTTTTTAATTAATATCCAGATATTACGAGGGTCACTATAACTTGAGACCCTAGAGAAAATGAAACACATTTTCTAATCGATTTTTTTTTTTTATCAAACTCATATTTAAAGAAGAAAGGTCAATCATGTATAAAGCATGAATTATGAAACCTTTTCCAACCGAAATGCAATTTTATTTAGGTATAGTTACATAGGATTGCTGAGCTCCGACAACCTGCTTGCTCTCAAGAAATCTCAATACCCTCGGCGTTGGTTCACACGTAATGTACAGTTACATAGGAAAAGGAGGAATATGAGGCAAGGGACACAAGCTGCCTTCCCGTTCTTTAGGCTTTAAAAATGGGATGGTGAAGCAGTTTCACATGAGAAAGTTTACGCAGAGGTTAAGATGAGTGACCCTATAGTATAGGGTATGGTCCAGGAAAAGGGGTAGTGCTGGCAGACTTTGTTAATATGAGTGGCGTGGGATAAAATTAAATAGGGTTGCAATACGTGCTGGACATGAAATAGGAATTTGGGATAATGATTACTGAAAGGAAAGAGCGCGTTATTGGGAAAAGCTTAATTTATGTATCAATACTGAAGTATCAGTAGCGTTTTTATGAACCTGCTTTCTAATAAAGTAGCAGATTTCCCTTTTAAAAATTTATTTCTAGAGAAGAAAATGTTTGTTGACTATATCCATCGCTATGGATGCTGGGTCTCAGGATGATAAAGAAAATGTTCTTTTAATTCTTGCTGCCAGATATATACATATTAACAAGAAAGATCAATCATGTATAAAGCATTGATTATGAAACATTTTACAACTTCAGTCCAATTTTATATAAACATCTCTAAACTGCGATACATTCCTCGGTAATATTTTTAAAATTATCACAATACTACATTAATTTATTATATTTGAAAACTTAAAACTTTATCGAAAAAAAAATGAACTTTATTCAAATGATGTTATTGAAATATAAGTCGCCTGGTTTAAACATCTTTAAAATGCGATACATTCAGCGGTAATATTTTTAAATTATTACAATACTACAATAATTTATTATATTTGAAAACTTCAAACTTCATCGAAAAAAATTAACTTTATTCAAATGACGTCATTGAAATATAAATCGCCTGGCTCTCTATGTAAAAACTGTAAATATTTCATTCATTCACTTTTATTCCATTCCTTTCATTCATTACAATACTATAATAATTTATTTTATTTAAATACTTAAAACCATGGAGATAAACGTAATTTAACTCTATGCTTAAAACTGAAAGAAAGCATCGAAAAAGTCTGCTATAAAATCGTCTGTGCTCTATGTAAAATCAATGAATGTTTCATTCATATCAGCTATATTGTAGACTCTAGAGCTCAATAATTTTGTGTTAAAGAAATTCAGCAATTCTTATACAACTCATCCTACATCGTTATGTGTTTACATTCTCCATAAGTCAAAATTAGGCTTCGTTGTAGAAATAATGGAAGTTTGATGATCATTTAAACTCAAATATATTGTCATTGCGTTGTTTCAGAATGCAGATGCACAGAAATTATGCAAAATTAAAGCGGTTTTAGGACGGATACAACATATATATAAATTAAAAAGAACTTTAAAAATTACGATTTTGACACAAGATGGATGCCCTATTTTATTTTGAAGTGGGTTACGTGATCTCTTCATATAATATGGGTGTCTTTATTATAATTTTTATTTAAAAAACTACCGGGGGGATATATTTTGCTGAATTTTTTTTTCACATTTTCTATGGGATCATTGGAATATTTCCTAAAACGTTCGAAGCAGTTTGTGAATGTTAAATTCGCTTAAAAAATGTTTAAAAAATTAGATTCCATAGGGTTCCATATATTTCAATTTTTCAACTTAATTGGGTGATATTATTCATTTATATTTCCATAGGTCCCACAGACCGTATGAACAACATACTAAAATGTCATTTTGATAAAGTCATTTTTACGACAGTGATCGTTCGTACGGACAGACAGACAGAATGAACAAAGTCATAAACACTTTTCAACTATGTTGTAAAGTGTTAAAAGTGTATTTCTTAAGGAAAAGAGACATCGAGATTCAATTTTGCCTTTTCTTAGCATAAGTGGAATGCATTATCGAAAAGATGAATGAAGTATATACGAGTATATTAAAATACAGCATTAATGTTTGCAAAGATTTACTTTTTATTAAAGAACTATCGATATACCCGTTCTTCGTACGAAATATATAATGTGAAGAAACTTTAATTTGGAGAAATTTACATTTATGTGTTAATTCGCATAGTATTCTAAATGACTTAGGTGTTCTAAATATTCTATTAAAATATTGAATTTAATTCCCCTAAAGAGAAGTATAAAAATCTCTGGTCTCGTTCTACAGAATTATCTTCACAGGCAGATCTGAATAATAGAACACCTTTGTCCCGTTTGTAAACAAATGCACAGAAAATATGAAATCGGACCAATATATGCCAAAATGAAAGCGTCTAAATGGTTTCAACAATTGTCTAAATGTTTTTATACGAATTTGAAAAATTTTTGCCAAAACAAAACACATAGCTTAAGAAATTCTAATTCAGTCAAAAATGTAATTCTCATAAAATGTATTTTTATATGCATTTCTAAATGTTTTAAATCGGAAAAGATTAAATAAAAATCGTCTGTTGTATGAATTCATTGGATTTTATTCCGTTGCTTAACAACATATCATGTTTCATTTCATATAAATTGGTAGGAAAAATATCATTTGCATAATGTTATCTCTATTTGAGGTTCGTTTCTAACACGTTCCAACATAGTTGAAAAATGTTTATGACTTTGTTTATTTATTCTGTCTGTCTGTCCGTTCGCACGATCACTGCCGTAGAAATGATTATCAAAATGAAATTTTAGTATGTTGTTGAGACGGTCTGTGGTACGCATGGGAATATAAATGAATAATATCAGCCAATTAGATTTAGATTGAACCCGGGTTGAAAAAATGAAATACATTGAACCCTATGGGACCTGATTTTTCAAACATTTAAAATTTACAAATTGCTTTGAAAATTTTTGGAAGTATTTGAATTATCCCATAAAATGTATAAAAAAATTCAGCAAAATAGGTTCGGTCGTTTTTTAAATAAAAATTAAATGATAATGACACCTATATAATATGAAGAGATCACTCGATCCACATCAAAATGAAAGAGGGCATCCGCCTTGTGTCAAAATCGTGATTTTTAAAGTTCAAATAAATTTATATTGAGTATTGCATTCATCTTAAAATCGCTTTATTTTTGCGTATTTTTTGCTCATCTATTCTGCGCCAACGCAATTACAATATTATTGAGTTTAAATGATCAACCCACTTTGATTGTTTCTACAACGAAGCCTCCCTCATTTTAATGGATGCAGAATGTAAACAAGTGATAAGATGAGTTGTATAAAAATTGCTAAAAATTTTTTCGCAAAATTATTTAGCTCTGGAGTCTGGAATAAAAGTGATATGAATGAAATATTCACTGCTTTTACATAGAGAGCCAGACGATTTATATTTCGATGACGTCATTTGAATCCAGTTAATTTTTTTCGATGAAGTTTTAAGTTTTCAAATATAAGAAATGATTGTAGTCATGCGATCCTTTAAAATAGGTCAGCGCTGAATGTATCACATTTTATAGATGTTCAAATGGCGTTGCATTTGAGTTGAAATGTGTTTCATAATCAATCCTTTATGCATGATTGATCTTTCTTGTTCCTTAATATCTTGACAATCCATGGCCCCAGGAACTCGAAACATGGACTAAGTGGGGCTATTTCACGGCCACCCACACAATTTCATGAAATTCTGTGCAACCGTTCTCCCGTGATAATAAGACAAACAGATTGACATATTTTTAATTTTATTTACATTGATTTTTCTCAAGAATTTTACAATCATTGTATTAACTCCTCCGTCCTCCCGCGATGACGAGACAAACAATGCCCACAGACAGATTTTAAATTTTATTCATGTAAATTTTCTTATTTTTTATTATTATTTGGCAACAATCATTTTGAGATGGAAACACTTGGCCATAAGATATCAAAATGCAATTGAAATAACTGATTAAGAATATTACAACAAAAAGGTTTTAAAAAAATAACACAATGTCATCGTTTAAATGTTTGCACTTTTGTAGAGTGAATTTCGTTATGACAGAAGGATTTGTCATTCTGTTTCTGAGTCATTTAAAAATGTTTCAGATGATGATTTTGAAAGTTAAAAATTGGAAGACAATAAATGGGTAGTATAGGAAACTGCAATTTAATAAGAATTTTATAGAAGGATAATACACATACATTCCCTGACTTTTCCACTTCCCCATTTTGCGTTCCAATCCGGAGATCCGTCCGGGATTGGATGGCCCCGTTCTCATTCCTTGAAAAAGAACAATTTCAAGGTTTCTTCCGCCGCCTAGCTACCCCAGTCAATCCGATTCTTTGTCTCATTTCTCTCGAAACGAATCTTTGCACTGGAGGCTTCTGAAAGGGTTCCGATTTCTACAGTTTTGTACCTGGGGCGAGTGTCAGAGGGGAAAAAAACATTGCGTAAGAAGCCAAAATGGCTCTGGAGATAAACAGTTCGAAACGAGGAAAAATAAACTTTTCGGCGCTCTTCGAAAGGAAAAGAAAAAGTTTTCGCCGAAGGTCTATTTCTTTGTGGATCCATTTTCTACTCCGCTGCTCCCCCCCCCCACCCCCATCCCCCTTTTTCTCCGGATTTCGGCTCGAGGTTTTTCCTGAGCGGATCAAATAAAATCTCAGCGAGAATGTCGGGCCCGGCCCATAAAAGAATGTCTCTCGACAGCTATAGGAAAGTAAAAGGAAATTGGGAACATGTAAATAAAAAATATAAATAAATAAATAAAAAAAATTAAACATTCGAATGTTGTGAGAAAGTCATTCGAAGATTTGTATTTCACAAAACAATCGTTGCGTAAGACAAATTTATGTGTCATTCCATCCATAACTTTCTTTTTCAATGACTCTGAAGGAATAGGCTACTGAAATAAGTGTTTTTACCTTCTCTACGATACATAGATGCATAGAGGAATTTTTAAAATCCTGTCGAAAATCGGAACTCGAGTTTTCGACGGGTCTATACATTTCCAGCCGTTTAGAACCGGAAAAAAAAACTTATTTTTAGATTGACGTCTCTGTGTGTGTGTGCAATGTATGTATCCAGTCTAGCTGAAAATCAAATTGAACCCATTTCACATAATTCGTTGCTGTGTCCACTTCGACGATAAGAGCTTGAAATTTCGCCCCAGTAGCTCAACGGTAGAGCGTCGGTTGGTCAGTTCTGCGATCCAGGGTTCGATTCCTGGTTGGGGCAGCAATGCTGTTTATAATGGCTTTCGAACCCATCCACCCTTTAGGTGAGTGCAAAGAGGTCGGAGGTCTAGTGACCCTAGTGCGACTCGTACGGAATGAGGGGACTCTGGAGGATTGAACACTGATTTCAAATGGAGAGGATAATGATCTCGCAGGATACTAACCTGAAAAAAATAGTAGCAGGTGACTAACCTAAGGTAAAAATAGCAGTGAGATAGACAGTTCCCCGGCCATCTGACATTAGAGGGTGGAGAATGCAGAGTCCACGAGAGAGAAAGAAGAGCTTGCCATTTCGTCTCAACGGTAGAGCGTCGGCTGCTCAGTACGGAGATCGATTCCCAGTCGGGACAGCAAGGTCAACACAAGGTCAACTGTTGGGTTACTCTGGTGTTGATTAGATTTTGGTACGATTTAGGAAGAAAGAATATGCCGTTTTTCTGCCCCGCAAAATATCTAGAATCTAAAATAAAAGACTTATTCTTATTTATTGGAACCATTCAGTGCTTGTTCTATACGTCATTTTTAGCGATCAACAGGATTAGACCCACCCATCACTCTAAGACTCGCCGTTCTCGAGATATTTTAATTTTATCCCGAAGGCAGCATGCCCCGTTAGCAGGTTCTTTTATCCCGAATCGTACCCAAATCTAATCAACACCAAGGTCACACGCAAGTGACTTACCTACCCAATTTTATGCAATTTGATATATTAGTTTTTGAGTTAGAGTGGATACATACATTGCACAGACAGACACACACAAACATCGAGCTAAAAACAGTTTCTCCGTATTCTAGAGATTCCGAAACGTGTCGATCCGTCTAAAATGCGATTTTCGGTAGGATTCCAATCCTTTCCTTGTACATTACCATGGGAAAGTAAAACGTGATCGAAAGTAAATTTCCGGTGTTAGAGCTGGATAAGAAATGAAGATGATCTATTTCGAAGCAACAAGGTGCTCCAAAGACCTCGAAATAGCTTGGTTTGGAAGCTTCCGAAGTCCAAAGATAATTTCGAAATTCCCGTATTCTATTATTCGGACTTCGGCGGAAGAAAGAGAACGAATTTTTACTTTCCCTATATACATAGTAAGGAAAGTATTGGAACGGAGTCGAACATTCTAATTCGAGTTTTCGACGGGAGAACACGTTTCAAGCATCCCTGATCTCGAATTGAACATTTTTGAGGTGATGTCTGTGTGTGGGACTTGATTGATGTTAGAACTTATAGAGGTGCAAATATTGACTCAGATCACTATTTGGTTATCGCTAAACTTAGAGGACGGCTTTCTAATGCCATGAAGGAAAGAGTAGTACCATTGAAAACATTTGACTGTAAAAAGCTGAATATCAATGGAATTAGTAAGGAGTATACTGACTGTTTGGAAAATCAGTTAGTGAAGCTAAATGACTGTGATTCCTTGGAGCAATGCTGGTTTCAAATTAGGGAAAGTATTAATACTGTTCGCAGTGAAGATAAAGACTGGTTTGATGAAGAATGTGCTGAACTTACTAACAAGAAAAACCTGGCATATAAAAAAATGCTGCAGGTTCATAACAGACATAATTATGAGGAATATAGAAGGGCCAGGAAAGAGGAAAAGAAACTCCATAGAGGAAAGAGGAGAACTTTTGAGGAGGAGACTTTGAGAGATATCGGACATCCTAAATCAGTAAACGAATGCAGAGCATTCTACCGGAAAATTAATCGTAGTCGTTCCGACTTTAAACCACGTTCTAGTCTATGTAAAAACAAACTGGGAGTAATTTTGGCTAGCCGACGGGATACTCTCAATAGATGGGTACAGCATTTTCAAGAACTTCTGAATTCAAAGAATAATCATGACGACCTTTGCCATAGCATACTAGGCATTTCTGATGATGAACTGATATCTCCTCCTGATAGAGATGAAGTTGAGTCGGCAATCAAAAGGCTCAAAAACAATAAGTCGACTGGACATGATCTTCTCTGCAGAGTTGCTTAAGACTGGAAGTCCCCGACTGCTTGAGCACTTGCATAGACTTAGTTTGATTATTTGGAACTCGGAGAAGCTGCCATCGGAGTGGAGTATTGGCATTTTATGCCCCATCCTCAAGAGGGGAGACCCAATGATCTGTTCCTATTATAGGGGTATTGCCCTTCTGTGCACGTGTTATAAAATCCTCTCCACTATTCTGTGTCAGAGACTCAGGCCGTTTGCTGATTCTGAGATTGGTAGCTATCAATGTGGATTTAGAGGCGGAAAATCCACTATTGATCAAATTTTCTGTTTGCGTCAGATTTTGAAAAAATCATTTGAATATGGTATTGACACTTACCATTTGTTTATTGACTTTAGGGCTGCATTTAACAGCGTGAGTAGGAAGCATCTAATGGATGCAATGTATGAATTTAATATTCCTGCTAAACTGATTAGACTTGTGATGTGTACATTGCATGACACCAAATGTAAAATCAAATTTTGGGGCGTCCTTTCCGAGAGCCTAAGTGTCAATAATGGTGTACAACAGGGGGACTCTCTCTCGTGCATTCTCTTTATCATCGCACTGGAGAAGGCTGTACGAGATTCAAAAATTGATGCACGGGGAAACATCATACACAGGTTTGTGCAGCTCCTGGCCTACGCTGATGATATCGATATAGTTGCTAGGAGTGTGCCGGCCTTGAGAGATGCATTCTCCTCCTTGGAGGTAGCTGCAAGCCGAATGGGATTGATAGTAAATGTTTCTAAAACCAAATATATGCCAGTACAGAAAACACCAACTGGTGATACGGCCAACTTTCTGAAAATTGGCCCACATGAGTTTGAAACTGTTTCTGGATTTAAATACCTGGGATCTTTTGTTAATGCAAAAAATGATATTTTCCCTGAAGTTCAAAATCGTATTTCACTGGCCAACAAGGCATGTTTTAAGGTCTTGTTTCCTCTCTAGAAAAACAAAGTTTCTTATCTATAAAACTATCATTAGACCTGTCTTAATGTATGGTTCGGAAACATGGTCTTTAACAAAAAATGGAGAGGGTAGAGTTGCCGTTTTTGAGCGTAGGGTTCTGAGAGGCATCCTTGGTGGAGTAAAGGAGAATAGCCTATGGTGGAGGCGTTTTAATTCAGAGATTTATAGATATTTTAAGGAACCTGATATTATTAAATATTTTTAAATTAAGCGAATGAACTGGGCCTCTCATATTGCTAGAATGGATGAAAGAGACCCGGTAAAGAAGATGTTTGCTGCAAGGCCCTTTACTAGTAGAAAAAGAGGAAGACCAAAGCTGAGATGGCTAGACTCAATTGATTCAGATTTTAGAGTGATTGGAGCAAGAGACTGGCAGACCAGGTCCAGAAATAGACAGTCCTGGACGAATCTTCAGCCATGGCTCATCCTGGGCTGTCGTGCCAAATATGATGATGATGATGATGTCTGTGTGTGGAGACGATATCTCACGAACGAATGGAGAGATTCAAACGAAATTGGGTACGAAACTTACAAGCCTATTGGTTTTAAACACAATCGAGTGTTTAGAACCCCCCCCCTCCTAAATTTCGGAGTGAAATTTGGAAAAAATCATCCAAAAATCAAAACCTTTGATAAAGTGACGCAAATAGTTACTTCTTATGTCATTTTTCCTTAGAAAACTTTTGACATATACTTTAGGACGCTAGCATGAATTTGCACATTTTTCAAATAAATGTATCAAAAAATCCCATACATTTAAAAAAATATTAACTGTTGAGAAACAGGTTCACTTTTCATATGTAATATCGTTCTCGGGGATCTAGCTCGTTTTATTCATGAGAAAATATACTTTGAGTAACGCTTTTGTATTGGAACGTCAATAGTCTGCTATAAGAATAAATTATTTCTACGTCCATAACGGTTGGCGATATTTTGGCGACGAATTGGGAGGAATGTCACTGACTTGGCAACTTTTTGAAATGTTACAAATGAACGAAATCTCGCACAATGGATAAAAATGACGCTCAATCCATGAAAATGACGGACGACTCATTGACGAAAATTCAATATCTTGGAAATAATATACTATAAGAATAACCTATTTTTTTTTTTACTGTAAAAGTAGTCAATTCATTGCATTCTATAAGGAAAGTCATGTGCTTCCCGCATCCGATTTTTCATAATTAGGAATGCGGTTTAGAAAGTATTTCTTTCCCTTTAACATATAAAAAGAAATCGTGTTGTAAGTGTGATAAATAAGAAGCCTGACCTAGGAACTGAAGGTGATTGGTTAAAAATGGGGCTCTTTCGATTCGATGAAAAAGTAGAAAGGGCGACCCACAAAAAAGGATCCAATCAGTTGAGTGGCAGGAATGACGGAAACATATAAAACGGTGCGAGTCATAAATCCGAGTCTGAAGAAGGGTCACGTACAGTCGTGATTTTGATGGCCCTTTTTTGGAGTGGCAATCTTTTAATATTTTTAATCATTCGGCTACAGATAGCTGGTCAAGATGACGTCTGATATTTAGTTTCAAGAAGTCTTTAAACAAAACGAAATGAATGAATGCGTGTTGTTGCACACATTATGCTTCATTTTTTACTGTTAAATATCCACTGACTCTGGTACTCTCTATATAGAAGGTGTCCTGGGACGCAGTAATATGACACCCTTTATTTAAATGTATCTTACTTATATCTGCAAACCTAAAAGCGCCATTCCGGTTGAAGAAGAAAACCACGTATGAAAATTTGATCTGGGGGAAGAAGTAGAACACTTTCGTAACACTAAAAGTACGGCCTGATCAGTTTGCCGCGGTTACAGCTCTGACATTTGAGAGGCCGGTCGTCCGATCTGACTTGACTTCTTTTTGTGGGGATATCTCAAGAGTTTCGTGTATGACACTCCTCTTGAATCTGAAGAGGAACTCCTCGCAGAATTTTGGCAGCTGCTGCCGAAGTTCTCGACATGCCCGGCCTGTTCGACAGAGTTCGCTAATCCCTTCATCACTGCTGTGAGACGTTTTCGCCTCACCTCGTCGGTTTCAACATGAAGCGCCCACTTGCACCTTTATGTTTCATTTCCGACCCTGTAAACTCTGACGGAAAATGGTTGGTTTGGTGTGTACTACGACCTCGTAAAATTTAGCCCATCTTTTTTGAATCACCCTGTATACAAGGTGCTCCTTGAAGGAGTGGATAAGACAACCTTTATTTCCTCAATCGGTAGTCGTAGATGTATACTTCTAGCTAGCAGCATACCCGTTCTTCGTACGGAGTATATAATATAAAAAAACTTAAAAGTCACAATCATGTGCAAATTCCTATAGTATACTAAATGACATTGTTAATAAAAATATTCTATAAAAATATTTAGTTTAATGCTTCTAAAAAGAAGTTTAAGAATATTTGTTCTCGCTCTACAAAATTATCTTCACGAGCGAATCTGAAGAATAAAACATTCTGGTCCCGTTTGTAAACAAATTTACGAAAAAATAAAGGTGAACCAATAGATGCAAAATAAAAGCGTTAAAATTGTATGGGACCCGTACTATTTATATTCGCGAATATTAGAAGATATACGCGTGTATTAGTAGAAGATGACATGTACTACAACATATGAGTTTCTTAAATCTTTGTCAAAATAAAACAGATGACGTAATAAATTGAAAATATCAAGAATCCCGTCATTTTTAAACCTGAAGGCCGTAGTGGATCCCAATATACGCCAATATACGTATGTCATAATATGTGCCGAAATACCTGTACTACTTATATTCTCGTAGACTAGAAGATATACCCTTTCATTTGTAGAAGATTACAGTACTATGTACACTATACGAGTCTCTGCAATTTTTGCAAAAATAAAACAATGAAGTAATAACTTGAAAATATCAATAATTCTCGAAAATATCAATACTAATAATGTTTAAACCCGAAGACCGTAATTGATATAATTCAGTCAAAAATGCAATATCGGTGAAATTTATTTTATATCCATATCTTTATTATTTAAATCTAAAAGATTTAATAAAAATTTTCTGCTGCATAAACACATTGGATTTAAATCCATTTTAGCAATGGATTTAAATCCAATGTGTTTATGCAGCAGACAATTTTAATGACAGGGACATGATATAATTTTCTTCCAATAAATGGGAGGAAAAATATCGCCTGCTCTATGGAAGGTTTAATTTTTCGTTTTTAATTAATATCTAGACAACCCTTGGTCTTAGAAACTCGAAACGTGGACTCATTTTTAAGTGGGGCTACTCCAAGGTTACCCATAAAATTTCATTCAATTCGGTTCAGCCGTTCTCCCGTGATGATGAGACAAACATACAGACAGACAGATTTTCAATTTTATTTATATAGATTACAAAGTATGTTTCAAATAAGGTTACAATGTATCTTATAACAGTTTTAAACGGAGGAACATATTTATCTGTAAAATACAAATGCAATTTTTTATGCAGTCTCTCAAGCCGAAATTTTCCAATTACTAAAATTCTTCACACATTAACACATAAAACTCAAAACAATTCAATTATTTTACCAAAAAATGGACCGAAATGTAACGCTTCAAATTTGCAGTCGTTTTTGTCAAGAAATGGTTTTTTTTATACACATTGAATGGGACACGATGATTTTGCCAGAAAATCGCTGATAAATAATTCAGCTTTTTAAAGGAACACCCTGATCATTCTTAAAAGTGTATATATATATATATATATATATATCATTAAACAAAATACAGGATGATTTGAAAAAGATGAGCCAAACTGTACGAGGTGATAGTACACACCAAAACAAGCATTTTTCGTCATAGTTTACCAGGTTGAAACCGATGAGGTGAGGCGAGAACACAAGAATGGCTTTGAAGTTATAAAAGGACATTTAAAAAATTATAATTAGAGTAACGGATCAAAAGAGCGATCGCCCACCCGAATGCACGTCTCACAGCGGCGATGGAGAGATGGGCGAACTATTTTAAACAGACCAGATAGGTCGCGCACTTCAGAAGGAAATTCTGCCGACGAGTTCCTCTTCAGATTCAAGGGGAGTGTCATAGACGAGACTCTTGAAATATCATCCCAAAAAGAAGTCAAGACACGATAGATCAGGCCGTATATTCGGTGTTACGAAAACTTGCATAAGGGTTCTTCTTCCCCAGATGAAATTTGCATACGTGGTTTTCTTCAACTAGAAAATAACAACCAGAATGACGCTTTTAAGTTTGCTGAGCGGCCGTTTCGGAACGAGTAAGTGTCCTGTAACGCCTTTAAGTTTCATTTCCGAGCCGGTAAACTCTGACGGAAAATGCTTGGTTTGGTGTGTACTATCACCTCGTAAAGTTTGGCCCCTCTTTTTTGAATCACCCTGTATAAAACAAATATATCCCAAAATGTTTAATTTTCATTTTATAGGGTTACTTAACACTAGCTCGGAAGGATGAATTCGTGGAAAAGGGAACGAAGTCATCCAAATCAATGTTTCGTATCTCGCTCAATTTTTCTGGTAAAAGAATCGAACATGTTTACCCGTTAGCGTATGAATGCATTTTTTGTAATTGAAAAATTTTGGATTAAGAGACCGTACAAAAAGTTAGATTTCGTACAGATACGCTGCTCGATTTAAAACTTTTATGCGATAAATTATTACCCGGAAACATTTTTGTATATATATCTAGGAAATAAGGGATTGAATTCATTCCGGAATTCATTCATTCTAATTCTCTCTCTTTAAATACGTGTTAATTATTTTAGAAAAATCAATTCAACGGAGATTTAAACGAGTCATAAATCCATTTAAACCCTGGAACGGGTATATTTACACATCAATTGATAAATACCCCCACATACCGTGTTAAAGATTTTTATATAAGACATTACATGTCATTCTGAGAATGCTTAATGGAATGTCCTTGTTTGTAGAAGAATGAAATCTAATTAATATTTAAAGCCCCTTATTTGTAAATAACCGAAATCCTTTCTAGAACGAAGATCTCGTTTCATACTCTTGCCATTCAGCGAGAATAGAGACGATTGGATTATTTTATTTCAATTTTCCGAGTCGGAGTCTCGTTCTTTTTTTTTTTTTTTTGCCACTTGTAATCTTATTTTAATTTCCCGAGGGAATCTGCGTCGTCGCCGGCAGCTGCAGAAACGATAAGAGATGCGATATCGGAGAGGTGAGTTCCACCACGCTGATGAAATCAGCACCCAAGATTTGGCTTAAAATGTTGGGTGTTTCTGCACAGAGAAGGTGAATGTAAATACTTCAATAATGGCCGTGTCATGAGAAGGATGTCCAGTTAAACAAATACCGATGCATATTGTTACGACGTATCCCCAGGAATCTTAAGTATCTTCTCAGGATGCAAGAATGAGTCTGGATAACTAACACGTATATTTAAAAGCACAGTGTGACACATGAACACTATAGAGCATTTCACATCACCTGGCCTTAGCCCTGGCAACAGCATAGCAACCGGGAATGTAGGACAGACAGTTAAGACTTAATCTTTGCGTTAACATACATTTTGCAGTGGCAAAGTTTTAGCGAAATAAAATTTGCATCATAAATGGTATGGATTCATATATTTTAGATTTCAAGACTGGATTAACATTTTCTTGAGCTACATTATTGCCCATTATAACCGTACTTACGCTGAGTATGGTTTAGAAAATATTTCAAACTTAATACTTTATGAATAGATTGGTTATTTTACATTAATAGAAAAAAAATAAGCTTACCTGTTATAAGATATTTGTCACAAATTGAATTTTCAAGGATATAAGAACTTCAGTTTTGAAGTTGTCAATATTACCAAATCCTTCCTGAAATCCCTTTTTTACATCTTCCCGATCTTCATTTAATATTACCGGGTTTTCCTGTTTGGGGAATACAGGCGATTCTAAGAAAAGAAACAGAATCTCCATCACCTCGACTACCCCATTCCAAACAGCACAACAGTTCGACCTATTTATAAACTTTTCCTGGAAATCTTACGCTTTTCTTACAAAATCATCTGTATCCAGTCAACGAATGATCACTTGGTGTCCTACAAACGCTTTTGAAGCAGACGATAAATAAGTGTGACGTCATATTGGAAAGCTCTATACAGCAAATAGCTCGATAACGATCTCACGAGATCACCAAGCATGTGTCAGGTATAGTAAAACAGCCAATAAAGGCTCAGCTTCACAAAACAGCCGACATACTATTCTCAAAACATGAACGTCTGTCAGAGTTCTGTGTAACTCTTATCAGGTCCACTGCACTCGAACTGAGTGACAACTCTTTTCAGATACTTTTTGTAGAAACTTCTAGAAGGGGCTCGTATCTCGTAGAATATTCATTATATCCAGAAAGTTTTCAAACATTCTGAATGTTGTCAGAAGTCTCCCCAATTTGGCCACCCTGAACCGACCGTCTTGAAGTTGTAGCCTCCGATCCATGTCATAGGAAAAGTTGCATGTACGAGTATTTCCTCCGTCTTTCTTTCAAAAGGGACTCCAGTGTTTGTAACGTTCGTAACGTGTGAGTCTTGATACGTGAGCTATCTTTCACTACGAGTGAAACTTCTTGGAGACTTTAGAGCCGTAAGAAGCGACATCTTTTCAAAATATTGATTTTGCAAACCAAATCCAGGAAGAATGCCCACTTTTTGGCAGAATGTTTCCCTCTTGATGAACGTTACGCCTTTTCACAGTCGCAGAGAACAAAAAAAGAATAGCACTGCATAACTGACTGAAACCGCTGTTAAAAGGCATATCTAGATAACAAAGTTTTTTAGTAAAATAACACAAGACAAAAATGGAAAAGTATCGACCAGTTTCGGAGAAGAGAGCATTCTTCAAGACAACTGACCTTCGAACAGAACGGGAAAAATGTCTCGTCACTTTTACCCGTCATATACTTCTCCGGTATCTAAATAAATATATGGAATGGCTTTTGGTGCAAACCAAGAACCACTAACTTGGGTCACCCCGCCTCTTTCAGGATGAATGCATTGACTAGGTTTCAGAATGAGCATTTTGCACGTGGTGTTTGTTCACTGGACGATGAGAACTTGCAATTCCGCCCCAGTAGCTCGATTAGCTAGTACGAAGATCCATACTTCGATTCCCGGTTGGGGCAGCACGGTTCTTTACAATTTCTTCAGAATTTTGAGCTATCCTTCGTAGCATCCTGTTTTCCGCCATTTTTAAGAAGTATCTAAGCCTAAAATGTTTCCTTTTATGAATGTACATTGAACGAAAGGGAGCGTTCCTGTCCCCTGCTTTGGAGAATTTCGTCTCCTTAGCGCCGTGTGTGAGGTCGTTCTCAGTAGAAAAGCATTTTCGAGCATCTCTTGGATATGCTGAAGCCTTGGTGATACTGGTGTTTTATTGTCTTCTACTTTTAGGACGTTTCTCTCGCCATCGTCATTCGAAATGTTCTTCTGGAACTCCTCCGTAATGCATTTTGTAAAGTTATCCTCTTGGAACATTGTGCCCAATCAATAGCCTAATGTACTCGAAGTCACTTGCACTCCCATATTTGAAAGCGGCTCATCATCATTAGCGAAAAACAATTTTTCGGGCGCTCAGGGGTGTCGGATCTCACTCTCTAATGAACAGTGTGGAAACTTGGGGGATTCGATATCGTTCGACCTGATATGTATTTCTTTATTATGAGGGGTTAAAGTACACCCCGTTGTCAGACGCACTTTGCGAAGACACGAGGTCTTAGACAGAATTTTATCTTTCATTCACCCCTTTTCACCATTGTCTTTCTGATTTATTAACGCTTTACAGCATTAGCTGAAAAATGTTTATGACTTTGTTTATTCTGTCTGTCTGTCCGTTCGCACGATCACTGCCGCAAAAATGACTTTCTCAAAATGAAATTTTAGTATGTTATTGAGACGGTCTGGTGCACATATGGGAATGGAAATGAATATCACCCCATTCGTTTTAGATTGAATCCGGGTTGAAAAAATGAAATACATTGAACCCTATGGAATCTCATTTTTCAAACATTTTTAAGCGACGTTAAAATTCACACATTGCTTAAAATTTTTAGATAACATTCAAATTTTCCCGTAAAATATATAAAAATCTGATGTGGGCAACACATGACTTTCCTTATATAATGTAATGAATTTACTACTTTTACAGTAAAAAAATAAGTTTTTCTTATGATAGATACTAATATTCCTTCCAAGAGATTGAATTTTCAACAATGAGTCGTCATTTTCATTGATTTAGCGTCATTTTTATCCATTTGGCGAGATTTTCGCTAATTTGGCAACATTTAAGAAAGTCGCCAAATTGGCGACATTCCGCCGAATTCGTCGCCAAAATTTCGCCAAGCGTTATGGACGAAGAAATAAGTTGTTCTTACAGCAGATAAATGACTATTAGCGTTCAAATACAAAAGTATGACTCGAAGTATCTTTTGTCATGAATGGAACGAGATAGATCCACGAGAATGATGCCATCCAATTTATCGCATGGTATTACATATGAAAAGTGAACATGTTTCTCAATAGGAAATATTTTTTTTTCACTTTATATGACTTTTTAATAATTTTTTTGAAAAATGTACAATATCTCGAGAACGATTCGTGTTAGCGTTCTAAAATTTATGTCAATCGTTTTCTAATGAAAAATGACATAAGAAATGTCTATTTGCGTAACTTTATGAGTGGTTTTGATTTTTTGACGATTTTTTCAAAATTTTATTCAAAAATTTAGGGGGGTTCTGAACATTCGATTACGTATAAAAACTATAGGCTTCCAGTGTTTACGGATTGTGATTTTTGTACCCAATTTGGTTCGAATCGGTCCATTCGTTCGTCAGTTATCGTCTCCACAGACTCACTGACACACACACACACATACACACACACACACACAGACATTCCTTCAAAAATGTTTGATTCGTGATCAGGAATGCTTGAAACATGCTCTCCCGTCGAAAACTCGATTTCGAATTTTCGACCCCGTCACAACACTTTCCTTATGCATTATGTATATAAGGAGAGTAGAAAAGGGTCAGCAAAGTAGGTTCGGTCGTTTTTTAGGTAAAAATTAAAATACAAATGACACTCACAGAATAGGAAGAGATCACATGACCCACTTCAAAATAAAATAGGGCATCCATGTTTTTTCCCCCAGAGTCGTGATTCTTAAAGTCCTTTTAAATTTATTTCGAGTGTCGCATCCTAAACCGCTCCATTTTCTGTGCTCCCCGCCCACGCAATGACGCTCTTTTTGAGTTTAAAGGATCCTCAAACTTTGATTATTTCTGCAACGAAACCTCATTGTAAGGGATGCAGAATGTAAACAAGTGATTATAAGATGAGTTGTATAAGAATGGCGGAAGTCTTTGTTTCACATAAAATTATTTAACTTTGAAGTTTGGAATAAAACCGTATGAATGAAACATTCAATGCTTTTACATAGAGAGTCCGACGATTTATATTTTGGTGGCGTTATTTGAATAAAGTTCATTTCTTCCGATGAAGTCTGAAGTTTTCAAATAAAATAAAGGATTGTAGTTCTGTGATCATTAAAAAAATATCACCGCTGAATGGATCGCATTTTAGAGATGTTTAAATAAAATTTCATTTCAGTTGGAAAGTGTTTCATAATCCATGCTTTATGATTGTTCATATTAGCTTGCAATTCTAGTCCTTCCAGTTTTAAAATCGATTAGGTCATAACAATGAAGGGTCATTTATTCTTTGAAGAAATATTTACAAAGAATATTCAGGTGGTAAGACCATTAGCTTGCTTCGTTATGAGTGCTCATTAATTTTATGATGCCTTTCAGTACAGGACACACTTTCTCGGGCTAGAAGTAAAGCATTTGGAGGGAGTTACAATCCATTTAAGAGAGTTGGCAAGTGCCCAATTTTCTGTTTTGCTAAATTCGTTTTTACATTTATGGCGAGTTTTTTTGAGAGATCCGACTGTTTTCGGGTAATCGTTAAGCGCTAGAAATGCAGTGTTGATGCTGCCGAGTTTTGAAAATGTCGTACACAGAAGTTAGAGTTCCTTAATGAATACTGCCTCACTCTTCAGCTGCAGTTTCTAGTCAGCATTGCATGCTACACAGTCTAGTCAAATGATTGTGACCACCAGCTAATATCCGGACTGACCGCCGTGTGTAGCGCGGACAGCAGCTAGATGAGCTGGGAGTGACACAATAAGGAGCAGAAGGGTGTTCGCCAGGTATGTGGACCCTTACTGACTGCAGTGCATCTGACAGCTGCTGGAGGATGCTTGGTGGAGAATCCATAGAGCGAACAACCCTATCGAGGTGATCTCACTGGTGCTCAATGTGTGTTTAAGTCTGGGAAATGAGGGGTCCAAGTTGAATTTCACTACTTTCCTTGTATAATGCATAATAAAGTACTGTGACGGGGTCGAACATTCGAATTCCAGGTTTCGACGGGAGAGCGCGTTTTAAACATCCCTGATCACGAATCGAACATTATTGAGGTGATGTCTGTGTACGTGTGTGTGTTTGTGTGTGTGTGAATGTATGTGCGTGTGTCGGTGAAACTGTGGAGACGATATCTCACGAACGAATGGAGCGATTCGAATGAAATTGGATGCAAAAATGACAATCCGTGAATACTGGAAGCATATTGTTTTTAAACACAATCGAATGTTTAGAACCCCTAAATTTTCGAGTGACATTTTGAAAAAATCATTAAAAAATCGAAACTTTTAATAAAGTTACGTAAATAGACATTTCTTATGTTAATTTTCCTTAGAAAACGATTGCCATAAAATTTAAAGCGCTAGCATGAACCGTTCTCGAGATATTGCCCATTATTCAAATAAATGTATCAAAAAATCTCATAAATTAAAAAGAATATTAACTGTTGAGAAATATGTTCACTTTTCATATGTAATATCATGCGATCCATTGGGTGACATTATTCTCGTGGATTTAGCTCGTTCCATTCATGAGAAAAGTTACTTTGAATCATACTTTTGTATTTGAACGCCAATAGTCATTTATCTGCTATAAGAATAACTTATGTCTCCATCCATAACGCTTGGCGAGATTTTGGCAACTCTTTTAAATGTTGCCAGATTAACGAAAATCTCGCCAAATGGATAAAAATAGCGCTACATCAATGGAAACGACGACTCATTGACGAAATTTCAATATTTTGCAAAGCATATACTATAAGAATAACCTATTTTGTTTTTACTTTATAAGTAGTCAATTCATCTCATTCTATAAGGCTGCCCACATCCGATTTTTTATATGGATTTCTGACTGGTTCCGTTATGTAGACCCATCGCCGATGCATTCTGCTGTCCCGCCGCTTGGTAAGATCCGTTTCGGATCGTGATAGAAAACAAGTCTAGTGAAGTCTGTTGGAAGTTGGGAAAAAGTCGAGGAAGTCGGGCGTCCATTCAAGTCCAGGTGAAGTTTGCGAAGAAGTGGTAGGTACATGTCCGTGGTACGTGTTATTAATGTTGGTAAAACAACGATCGAAAGACTCGAGTTTTAACACACTCGAAGTCTGCCTTTCCCGGCCGTCCAAATTGCTGCTCATGTCCCAGGATGAGTCGGACGGTTTGGGCTTTCGACATTCGTTCTCTGCCTCCCGCCCCTCCAAATAGCTGCTCATGTCTTAGGACGAGTCGGGCGGTCTGAGTCTTCAACACTCGTTGTCTGTTTTCCCGGCCACTCAAACTACAACTCATACCCTAGGGTGAGTCCAGTGGTCTGGGTTTTCGACACTCGTTGTCTAGGACAAGACCTAGATGTCCTTTGATGAAGGACTATTTATAGTTCATTCCGCTGATTAGCGTAAAGATAGTTCAATCGAAATTCAGTATTGATCTTCAAGTTATGTTACGGGAACGTGTAAAGCTGGCTGTTTGCATAAGTCTGTATCTATTGGATGCAGTCAGCTGCTGTATTATGAGTGCGCGTATTATGAATGTGTTTCAGCTAAAATCCCTAGTCGACGTGTTAATGTATGCCCCTGGTCGTTAGGGACACAGATTACCCCCCCCCCCCCCTGTATTACTTAATCTAAGATTTGTAATAAGAAAGATGAAAAAGTACGTTCAGAGAAAATGACCCATATATTTTGGTATTTTGGGGAGGGGGGGGGGGACTGGCAATTGCCAACGTAAAAGTGATTGTAATCTGGAGAAACTTCGACCTCTTGTGTCGGTCGGCTCAAAGCGAGAAAAATTTGAAATCAGGCTATATTAGGTTCTGTCCCGTGGTCTCTATTGTACGTATGCAAAGATTCAGTCGTCTATATCACCGTATGAAGAGTCTGGAAAGAAGTTGGACAGTTGATATAGTTATACAGATGATAACTCATTTAGTTTCGGAAATTATTTTTTGCAAATTTCTTTCGGAAATTATTTTGAGTTGCCTTTCTTTATTGGTTATTCTCTATTCTGATGTTTTTGCTATACAGACTTCTAAATGGCAGAACTGTTTTGATCTGATGTGGGCAAAATTTTTGATTTGATGTGGCTGAAACAATCTGACGTGGACAGCACGTGACTTTCCCTGCAGACTCATTTTCACGTTCTTCTTCTTCAATAACTCACTGACTTTAATTGTACAGAATGAAACCTATATTTATTTAAAGTGACACTGAATTTGCACTTTTAAAATTCAATTCCATTTCTCTTTGGGTAACTGGATTTATTTTCAAAGGTGGCGTAGCGAAAATATAAAAACCTAAACTATCTAGAGAATGGCTAGTCCTAGTGTGATGAGGTTGGTCTAATTCTTTTTATCGTCTTAAATGACGTATAAAACAAGCATTTAATGGATATATTTGAGCATATGTAGTTTTTTTATGTTAAATTTAGATGTTAGATTTGCGGGCCATTTCGCAAGAAAAGGCAGGTTCTTTTTTTCCAAATCGTACCAAAATCTAATCAGCATCAGGGTTAGCCACAAGTGACTTATCTACAAAATTTTGTAGAATGGATCTATTAGTTTTTCAGCTAAAGTGGATACAGGTCATTTTTGTAAGAAAAAGAAGCGGAGAAAGACCAAAAACTAAACAGCATCAGAGTCACTCACAAGTGACCTACCTACCTAATTTTATGAAATTGGGTCCATTCGTTTTTGAGTTAGAGTGGATATATAGTTGCACAGACACACACACAGACATCACTCTAAAAATAGTGTTTTCATATTCTGGAGGTTCCCAAACGTGTCGATCCGTCGAACACTCGAGTTACGATTTTCGGCATGATTCCTATACTTTCCCTATGCATTGCCATGCATTGCAGGGAAAGTCAAATGTATGAATGCTAAAGGCGAATATTTTGGAAAGCAATAAAATGATTTATTTGCACACAAAAACTGATTATCTCAATTTCACAAAGCTTTATAGGTATGGCACTGATTCGATTTGGGTACGATTATGGAAAGAAAGAACCTGTTTTTTTTTTTTTTTTTGCAAAAAGGCCCTCAAAAAATCACCCAATCTAAAATAAATGTCTACGTACGCTCAAATGTATTCATTAAATGCCTGTTTTATGCATAATTTATGAAGGATATAAAGAAGAGCCATCCCATGACTCCAGGATAAACCGTTCTCAAGATATTTCAGATTTTAATAGCATTTTCTGCAACGACGCCGATGAAAACAGGTCCAGTCGCCCGATGAAAACGAGTGCCCAATCAGTGTCATTTCAAATAATGATGCGTTTTATTCTCTACCGTTCAACTCAATGGAATGAAATGAAAGAAGTAAAGAGAAAATTAATTTGAACCTGTAGGGAAAATCCACATCAGCATTTTTTTTCGCAATTACCTATATGTGTGACAAGCGAGCAAACTATCCACCCAGTCCGAGGAGAATAAACATCTCGGTAGTATTTTACTCAAACGTATGCAGAATTTGTATACTTGGTGTGGGCTTGAGTGGGAGGTCTGTGGTAGGGAGGCCTTTCCATGCCGTTCAGTGCTATTTTTGGTTATGCCTTATCTGCCACTTTTCTACGTGATATATTTAATGTTAAAAGCTTACATTCTTCAGGAATCTGTCCCATGGCGGAATGGATGGTTCCCGTGTCTTGTGTAGGATCACGTTCCCCAGTATTCTAGCAGGAGCAAGAGTCTATTGGCTGTAAGGAATTTGGGTTGGAATAGGGGTTGTTATTGTGCGATAAGTCATTTTTGTAAACTATACGACAGCTTCCCAGATCATCTCGATGTTTTTGATTCATCAGAAATGGCTTTTAAAAATCATGCGTTGTCAGTATTTTATATTTTAATAAATGGATTCATTTGCAAGTGTTTTCGAAAATCGTGGGTTGTCAATAGTTTGCATTTTAATATATTTTAATCTGTATATTTTGTAATGTAATTTATCTTGCACGCTTTTACTGGGACCTTGTCCTGTAGCTTGCATTCTTTTAAAAGACATAAATAAATAAATATGTACGAATAGACTATTCCACGAGAGAAATATCTCAAACCAAACAGATTTGCGTCCCAATTGTGCAAGAAAAAAAAAGGAGTCGAGGCGTAAGCGTGATGGAACTGCCTCGCCACCTGTTCATGTATGGCAGAGATGAGACAGAAACCTTTCAGAACACCCATCGATCGGTATCCCTGCGTTAGTCGAGCGAATGGAATCGTCTCACTTGTTCCGTAAATTTTTTCGTCCAGTAGAGGGCGCTGTTGGTGGATGGAAATTCGCTCTCCTCTCGGCTATTACTGAGTCCGCTTAAACGATGTCTTTAACCGTCACCTCAGAGAGCAGTCCTACTATCGGAGGTGACGCTTCAACCCCATCCATCTCTCTTCACGTCATCCTATCACGTGCCTTCCAAGTGCATTATTTCTTTCTCCACCCCCTGTTCGCCTTCGCTCACCAAGTCCGCCCCCGCTCTTCGCTTCCTACTCTCTAGCGCTCAATGAGATCGCTTCTTACCGCCTACTAAGCAAGCATAATACTTGCATAATACCAAGCGTAAAACGCCCGCCTGCTACGCAAGCTTTTGATCGCTGACGCTCACCAACCTCGTAGCTCCTTTTGCGGGCTCTGTGAACCCGAACAGAACACAGGACCGCCTTTGTATTCTCTGCTCGCTACTGCTTACCAGCCCAAGACTCGGGATCTCTGCTCCCTTTTTAGTTGCCGCTCATAAATCACCGGAGCTCGCTTTATAAGCATTTTTGTTACGCCCTACAAACAAATAGAACATGTCGCAAGTATGAACAATGACTCTTCATGGTTGAAAAAGTTGTTACCATTTCAAAAGAAGTCATATTCAAATGAAGCCCTGAATCGTGGAAGTAAGGAGTTAAAACTTAGAAAACGCCAATTTGAGAAAACGCGAATATTGTTTGAGACAATCATTCAGGTGGAGCTGGGATAAAATAAGGAGTCCTGCAGTGTACGCATTTCTGTGACGAAAGGGCTAAAATATTGATTTAAACTGTCCGTTTTGTAAAAATAAATAATGTAGAACTAACACAATAAAGAACATTCCCACGTATTCCAAATTATTTGATCTTTCAATTTATTTTTATCTTCCTAGATTCTGTACTGTGTCCTACAACTGTGAACAAATACTGGTTTATTGCACTCATCATGAGGGAAACTTTCATCTAAAAATAATCAAAAATACATTTGAAAAGCATAATATTTAATATATGTATCAACTAACAGCTACTTTTACTAACACGACCGACACCTAGATCTCATTCTCAAAGCATTATAAGCGCTTCATCCAGAGGAGTGGAGTTTTACTTCTTTGTAACTCAATGCTCTGAATGACTAAAATATTTTAATTGTTTAAATAAAAAAAACAAATAAATATTACTTTTTTTAAATGGCAACAGTGGTTTTAACGATAAAAGTTAAATTATTTAAATATTACTTCTTTTGTGGTGGTAACAGCGTTTTGAACAATGAAAGATTATATTTTGAAGATAAATGACAGGAAATAACATTTTCAAAGCAGTGTAAAAGTATTTTCATTTCAAAATTGCATAAAAAATAGAAAATGTTTTCCGATTGCAACCAAACTATGAGGCGATACATGGCAATCTATTGTAAATCATCGTGCCAAATTGTAGATCATTGGATGCTATAAGCCCGGCATTGGCCTTGACGAAAAATCTCACTATTTTAAAGTATTGGCTGCAGAAAGTATTCTTTATATATATAGAGAGAGATAATCTTTCTAGTATGTAGAGTGTAAAAATGAAAGTTTCCAAACCATATTATTTTAGAATTTTTTGACCATGAATAGATTTTTTCCGGATATCAAACCTTTTGTTCGCAACTCAAACAATCCTATTTTAGAGTTTCAATGGAATGCCTGCCCCGTTTGAAGATAGATTTCAAACAACCTCTAACTAAAACAACGCGTTTTTTCTTCATTTGCAAATGGGATGTTGACGGATGTTTTACAGGTGTAGTTCGAATAAAAATGGCGTAAGCCCTGCTTCCCAAATTCCTACACTTTGTTCTTACAGAGTGTACAGTCGGATGAAAATGGCGAAAGTTGTGGAGGAAAATCGTTGTGACGGTAGATGTCGTCTAACAATCACTTCTTGAAATCAACATTACATTTTTACTTTCCTTATATACATAATGTATAAGGAAAGTATTGTGACGGGGTCGAAAATTCGAATTCGAGTGTTCGACGGGAGAGCACGTTTCAAGCATCCCTGATCACGAATCAAACATTTTTGAAGTCATGTCTATGTGTGTGTATGTGTGTGTGTGTGTGTGTGTGTGTGTGTGTCAGTGAGTCTGTGGAGACGATAACAGACGAACGAATGGACCGATTCGAACCAAATTTGGTACAAAAATCACAATCCGTAAACACTGGAAGCCTATTGCTTTTATATGCAATCGAATGTTAAGAACCCCCCTAAATTTTCGAATGAAATTTTGAAAAAATCGTCAAAAAATCAAAACCACTAATAAAGTTACGCAAATAGACATTTCTTATGTAATTTTTCATTAGAAAACGATTGACATAAATTTTAGAACGCTAACATGAACCGTTCTCGAGATATTGTCCATTTTAAAAAAAAAAATTATCAAAAAGTCATATAAAAAAAATTCCTATTGAGAAACATGTTCACTTTTCATATGTAATACCATGCGATAAATTGGGTTACATCATTCTCGTGGAACTAGCTCATTCCATTCATGAAAAAATATACTTTTTGTAATACTTTTGTGTTTGAACGCCAATAGTCATTTATCTGCTGTAAGAATAACTTATTTCTTAGTGCATAACGCTTGGCGAGATTTTGGCGACGAATTTGGCGGAATGTCGCCAACTTGGAGACTTTTTGAAATGTTGCCAAATTAACGAAAATATCGCCAAATGGATAAAAATGACGACTAATTGTCGAAAATTTAATATCTTGGAAAGAATATTAGTATCTACTATAAGAAAAACCTACTTTTTTTACTGTAAAAGTAGTAAATTAATTACATTATATAAGGAAAGTCATGTGTTGCCCACATCAGATTTTATACATAATGTATAACGAAAGTATTGTGACGGGGTCGAAAATTCGAATTCGAGTTTTCGACGGGAGAGTACGTTTCAAGCATCTCTGATCACGAATCGAACATTTTGGGGGTGATGTGTGTGTGTGTGTGTGTGTGTGTGTGTGTGTGTGTGTGTGTGTGAAAGTATGTGTGTGTGTGTGTGTGTCAGTGAGTCTGTGGAGACGATAACTGACGAACGAATGGACCGATTCGAACGAAATTTGGTACAAAAATCACAATCCGTAAATACTGGAAGCCTATTGTTTTTATACGCGATCGAATGTTAAAACCCCCCTAAATTTGAGTGAAATTTTGAAAAAATCGTCAAAAAATCAAAACCGCTGATAAAGTTACGCAGATAGACATTTCTTATGTAATTTTTCATTAGAAAACGATTGAGATAAATTTTAGAACGCTAACATGAACCGCTCCCGAGATTTTGCACATTTTTAAAAAAAAATTATCAAAAAGTTATATAAAATACAAAAAAATTTCCTATTGAGAAACATGTTCACTTTTCATATGTAATACCATGCGATACATTGGGTGACATCATTCTCTTGGATTTAGCTCGTTCCATTCATGAAAAAAGATACTTTGAGTAATACTTTTGTATTTGAACGCCAATAGTCATTTATCTGCTGTAAGAATAACTTATTTCTCCGTCCATAATGCTTGGCGAGATTTTGGCGACGAATTTGGCGGAATGTCGCCAACTTGGCGACATTTTAAATTGTTGCCAAATTAACGAAAATCTCGCCAAATTGATAAAAATGACGCTAAATCAATGAAAATGACGACTAATTGAAGAAAATTCAATATCTTGGAACGAATATAAGTATCTACTATAAAAATAACATTTTTTTTACTGTAAAAGGAGTAAATTCTTTGCATTATATAAGGAAAGTCATGTGGTGCCCACATCAGATTTTTTTATATATATCATCTGCAGTTGTGTATTTTACATTTTTGTAGACCATGTTCGTTACTGAGATTCTGATAAAGAAAGGGCCAATGGCATAAATAGAAAACTGTTGCGCAGATAATGGCCTAAAATAACTCTTAGGAAATTCGAATGTTTTTATGAAATTCGCAGTTGCGGTTCAATTTAATATTTTGCAGGCAGAGCTTAACAGTTTTTCTGCTTTCTAATAACTGGAGTGAACGAGCCTGTACATTATTGGCCTCTTTAACACTTTACAACAGAGTTGAAAAGAGTTTATGACTTGGTGCATTCTGTCCGTCTGTCTGTCCGTTAACACGATGACTGCCGTAAAAATGACTTTATCAAAATGAAATTTTAGTATATTGTTCAGACGGTCTGTGGGACCTACAGGAATATAAATAAATAATATCACCCAATCAGTTTTGGATTGAACCCTGGTTGAAAAAATGAAATACATTGAACCCTATGGGACCTTCGTTTTTCAAGCATTTTTTAAGCCAATTTAAAATTCACAAATTCCTTCGAAAATTTTAGGAAATATTCAAATTATCCCATAAAATATATAAAAAAAATTTCAGCTAAATGTATTCAGTAGTTTTTTTAAATAAAAATTAAAATAATAATCACACCCTTTATATGGAGAGATCACGTGACCATTATATGAAGAGATCAAGTGACCATTGTATGAAGAGATCACGTGACCCACTTCAAAATAAAATATAGCATCCATCTTGCGTCAAAATCGTGATTTTTAAAGTTCTTTTCAATTCATATAGAGTGTTGTATACGTCTTAAAACCGCTTTATTTTTGCTTAAATTCTGTGCAACATACTGAAACAACGCAATTACAATATATTTGAGTTTAAATGATCATCAAACTTTGATTATTTCTACAACGAAGTCTAATTTTCACTTATGGAGAACGTAAATACCAAAAGATTTAGAATGAGTTGTTAAGAATTGCTGCATTTCTTTAACGCAAAATTATTGAGCTCATGGAGTCAACAATATAGCTAATATGAATGAAACATTCATTGATTTTACGCAGAGAAGCAAACGAATTTTTCGATGAAGTTTTAAGCATAGAGTTAAATTACTTATACCTCCATGGTTTTAAGTTTTAAAATAAAATAAATTATTATAGTATTGTGATGAATGAAAGAAATGGAAAAAAATTATGAATGAAATGTTGCTCTTATAGAGAAAGCCAGGCTATTTATATTTCGATGACGTCATTTGAATAATGAATTAATTAAATTTGAATTAATTAAATTTGGGTTTTCAAATATAATAAATTAATGTAGTATTGTGAAAATTTTAAAAATATTATCGGAGAATGTATCGCATGTTAGGGATGTTTAAACTAGGCAATTTATATTTCAATGCCATCATTTGAATGAAGTTCATTTTTTTTTGATGAAATTTTAAGTTTTCAAATATTATAAATTAATGTAGTATTGTGATAATTTTAAAAATATTACCGAGGAATGTATCCCATTTTAGAGATGTTTAGATAAAATTGCATTGAAGTTGGAAAGTGTTTCATAATCAATGCTTTATGCATGATTGATCTTTCTTGTTATTTTATATCAGCTTAGAGTAGGACAAAAGTATTTCATATTTTGTGTTACGTTAAAATGAAATTTATTAATTTTCCTTACTCCAGGCTTCCTTATGCAGTAAAATAAGATTATGTTTGGTTAAATGTCCAAATACAATGCACAATTCCATTGGTTTGATGTAATTTTTTCAATGGGTTGTCATTTTAATCGATTTGGTGACATTTTTGTTAATTTGGTAACATTTTAGTCAATTTGACGACAACTTAAAAAAATTTCAAATGGATCGCAAAGTGGTACATTTGGAATAACAGACAAACGATACCAAAACATCATTACAATACTATCCCCTTTCAGAATACTATTTTTATCGATTTGGTATCATTTTTATCAAATGGATGATATTTTTATCCACTTCGCCGCATTTATAAAAATGTCGCCAAGCTGGCGATATCCCTCCAAATTGTTCGCCAAGCGTTACAGAAACGGACGGACCCATGGAGAAATGAGTTATTCCTATTGTGAATATCTTTCCCATAAATAATTTTTTCTTTCCTTTTCAATTTCAGTAACTGATTTATTTATTCAGTAATTCATTTTTTAGTACTCATTCCAGGTATACAAATTAAGTCTTTTTATAAATCAATAGAATAAAGTCAAATGTCTAAAACTGCCGAATAGTGTGCGACATAACGCCTCGAAAGCAGCACGGTCGATTTTCAAGAAATTTGGATATGTGGCGCTGTTTGACGTGTTGCAGGCCGAACTCAATCAATAAAAAAGTGCGCCAGATCGGCACATAAACTAGCCACGCATTGTTCAAGGATAACCACTCGAAAAAGCAGAAGATTTTCTTTAAAATTGGAAGATGTGGTATATATCAATATTTTACGCGCCCAAACAAAAAATTTTAATTTGCCAAAGGGGATCAGATATAAAATGCGAAAGCTGTGATCTCGTAATCTTCGCTAAGAGATTTTGACGTCGTTTAACGACATTCAAAAGTGGCCAGTGTTTTTTTTTAATAGAAATTCGCAAAAGCCATTTTAACGTTTTACGGATCGATTTCGTTGTTTCCGACCATCATCCAATAAAATTAATTTTCTCATACCCGAATCTATTTTTAAGTATTTTCAAATTAAATAAAAAAATTTAAAATTAAAGAATTTGTAATGTTTGGAATAATGTCACAACTTTTGCATATCATACTTTATTTTAGAAGGGCTTAAAAATCTTTCAATAGATACTAAAACTCTGATAATGTACCCCCCACCCTACCCCGATGGGAGTACGAACACAAAATTTATATCGTAGCTATTTTTCACTACAATAATTGAAACTTTTAAGAGACGAGAGAGCACGTTTCAAGCATCCCTGATCACGAATCGAACATTTTTGAGGGGATGTCAGTTTTGAGGGGATGTGTGTGTGTGGAGACGATATCTCACGAACGAATGGAGCGATTCGAATGAAATTGCGTACAAAAATTATAACTGAATACTGGAATACGTGAATACTGGAAGCCTATTGTTTTTAAACACAATCGAATGTTCAGAACTCCCCTAAATTTTCGAGTAACATTTTGAGAAAAATCATTCAAAAATCAAAACCTTTCATAAAGTGACGCAAATAGACGTTTTTTATGTCATTTTCCCTTAGAAAACGATTGACATAAACTTTAGAACGCTAGCTTAAACCGTTCTTGAGATAGTGTACATTTAGCAAATCAAAACAAAGTTACGCAAATAGACATTTCTTATGTAATTTTTCCTTAGAAAACGATTGATGTAAGGAAAAAAAAATTAACTGTTGAGAAACAGCTTCACCAACTTGGCGACTTTTTTAAATGTTGCCAAATGAACGAAAATTCCGCAAATGAATAAAAGTGACGCCCAATCCATGAAAATGACGATTCATTGACGAAAATTCAATTTCTTGGAAAGAATATAAGTGTCTACTATAAGAATAAGCTATTTTCTTTTACTGTAAAAGTAGTCAATTCATTGCATTCTACCTATATAAGGAAAGTTTATGACGTAATTAGGTGGGGGAGTTACCTCTCTTGTGTGTAGCTCTGAATTGGAAGGTTTTATCAGAACTTTTAAAGTGAAGGGTATCATGTTATCGTTGTAATCATTTGGAACCAAGATATATATTTTTCTGGTAAAATGTGGGTGGGAAAAGCTACTTAAAAATAGATTCTGATATGAGAGTGTAGCCATAGTCAAGTCAATTGGAGTGGAATTTCCATACCGAGTTATTTACAAGTAGGGCTTGATAACTGCCCGTTTTCCTTTGCTTTCGTGTCCGAAAATTTAAACAGTTCGTTTGCTTATGGTCATGAATTAGCTTTATTAACAAGGAATCGTTTTATCTTTTTGAAGTGAGCAGAAATTAAGAATTCTTTCAGACTTTTTTTTTACAGGTCGTGTCTAAATGACAGTCCGTCGTGTAGTGTCACTTTTGAATTAAAAAAATTGGATGAATGAATTGTTTTTGAAATTTTAAAATACTTTATTTGGATGAAAATGATTGGCCGAGAAAACCGAGTCCAATAAATCTGGTAAAGCATTTTACAGCCTCAGAAAACAGAATTCGCTGTAACTAAATATCAATAATCGGGTTCAAACTGAATTCAACGCCTGCGATTCACGTTCTGTTTCGGTATTTGTTGTTTTTATCATAAAATTACAATCTTTATTAATTTTAACTCCTGTGTTTTTTAAATGGAAATGATACCTGATTTTTTTCGAATTTTGTATTTTAATGGATTAAGTCTAAAAGAGATTTAAAATATTATAACAGTTAAAAGTGTAAATTTGGTCAACATTAAAAAATAGCTTGAAAAATCTATTTTAATGTAGACATAATATTAGATATTTCACTTTAAAAAATGTTTGCTTACCGATTTGAATGGAAGACTTTACATATATTTTATGGGTGTTACGATTGTTTGATTATATATTTGAGAGACTGTACAGAGTATTGTGACGGGGTCGAACATTCGAATTCGAGTTTTCAACCAATAGTCTCAATCCGGTCATATCCCAGATCCGAAAATAGGCGTGTGTGGAACGTCCATTTGAATGGAATGTTTTATCCATGAGTCAGCAGAGATGCCTATTTTATTGTATTTTAAACACTCGTTCGGGGCATGTGACCGAAACTTATCTAAATGCACAGATCGCCATTCAACCCGCAGTTTTCTCTCCAATAATGAGTACAAGTTCTCGAAGGATGGGTATAAAGTTTTGATTCGCATCCATTTTGCCTGTAGAAGTTGTTTTTCCTCGGAGATCGTTTGGCGACGGAAAAGACGTTCTTTTCATGTCCTTCACCGGCCTGAGAATTTGTTTTTCCTCACAGGTGACTCCGAAATATACAAGCTAGCCCGACAGCAGCCTGACTCTCTGCTGAAGCGATGGCTGTACTTTCTCGTCCTTTTCTCGTTATCTCGAGGAAATCAAAGACGACTTTCTCGAAGGATGGGTACACGTTTTGGAAATCAGAAGCGCCTATTTTACATCTAATATCAGACATGCGACATACGCGCGCCATTAAAATAGCATAGGCAGACGATCACTGCCTGGACCGGTTGCAGTCAGAATGGTGGTTGCGTCAGCCTGTATATTTGGGGGTCCTAGGTACAATGGCTGCGAAGAAATCGAAACTTTACCCCCCTCCCTCCTTCCTGTAAAAGTTGGTATCCGTTGCAAGAAAGGCACTCCTCATTCGGTTCGAGGGAAGCATTATCTATTTAAAAGTGCATTAAAATGTTTAGTTTTATTTTTTTGTGTGTGTGTGTGTGGGGAGGGGGGGTGTAAAAGAAGGTCTATCCCGCATAGAATAAATATTACACATATTGAACAATACTATAGTCTAAATTTTATTGTTACTAAGTGAGACCCCTGTTCTTTTCTCTTCGCCAGTCCTCAGAACTTGCTTCGTGAACCGCTGACGCTCACGAATTATCAGAATTTAAATCGAATTTAAATCAGAAAACTGTTTATTTCACAGTATTCCTCAATTATTTCTCAACAAATATACAGAATTTCTTATTTGTGTATGCTATAATGTTTGCTATACCAGACAGAGAATCTCAAAGAACGCACCGATATGAAGGAACATTTTTACTTTAGAAATGCCTGCAAATTAGAATAACTCGTAAACTACATCGAAATGTAAACAAGAAAGATTAATAATCATAAAGCATTGATTATGAAACACTTTCCAATACGATACAGTCAGCGGTGATATTGTTTCAATGATCACAGAACTACAATCATTTATTTTCCTTGAAAACTTAAAACTTCATCGAAAAAATGAACTTCATTCAAATGACGTCATCTAACTATAAATCGTCTGGCTCTTTACGTAAAAGCAGTGAATATTTCATCTATACACTTTTATCCTTTTATTATTATTTTAATTTTTATTTAAAAAATACCGAACCTATTTTGCTGAATTTTTTTTTTATATATTTTATGGTATAATTTGAATCATTTTCGAAGCAATGTGTGAATTTTAACTTCGTTTAAGAAATGCTTGAAATATTAGGTCCCGTAAAAGTAGTAAAAGTTAGTTGTAAAAGTAGTAAAGTCATTGCATTATATAAGGAAAGTCATGTGTTGCCCACATCAGATTTTTTTATATATATTTTAAGGTATCATTTGAATATTTCCTAAAAATTTCGAAGCAATTTGTGGATTTTAAGTTTGCTTAAAAAATGTTTGAAAAATGAGGTCCCATAGGGTTCAATGTATTTCATTTTTTCAACCCGGGTTCAACCCGAAAGTCATTGGGTGATATCATTCATTTACATTCCCATAGGTCTCACAGACCGTCTCAACAGCCTATTAAAATTTCATTTTGATGAAGTCACTTTTACGGCAGTGATCGTGCGAACGGACCTACAGACAGACAGAAAAAAACCGTTGTAGACTCTTTTCAACTAAGTTGTAAAGTGTTAATGAAAGACAAATTATCTAAAAACATAAAAGTACCCAAAATAAGCCATCCATCTTTCATGTTCTCCCTATTGGATCCAATTTGAAATTCTAGAGCGCGTGCAATGAAATTCTTTCATCCCGAAAAGTTCTGGCATCACAACGCTATTGTAATTTCTGCCAGCTTCTTTTTCTCTTTCTCCGACTATGGGAGGAGGCATCCTCCAGAGTGATCTCTCTCTCAAGTGTCCCTCTCTCCCTGTCACACCCCAGACACTCTCTCCATTCCCATTTCATACATCGTCACGAAGAGGCTGCTGTTGAATAATGGACTTTCAGTAATCCGATCACTTTTGCTTTCCTTTTTTTTTGTTCTAAAAGGACTAAGGTAGGAGTGTGTCTCTTTCGCGGAAGAGTCTCGTTTCAGGTGAGCGAATGCGTTGTCCTCCGAATGGATGAAGTGAGGAGACGTATTCGCGCAATCCGTAGTAGCTTGCAGGGTCCATTCCACGATAAGAACTTGCCATTTCGTTCTAGTAGCTCAACGGTAGAGCGTCGACTGGCCAATATCTGGGGTTCGATTCTCGGTTGGGGTAGCAAGGTTTTTTACAATGGCGCTCGAGTCCATTAACCCTGTGTAGGTTAGTGCAAAAATATCGAAGGTCTGAAAGTGACCCTGGTACGACTAGTACGGATTCAATAGACTCTGGAAGATAGAGCGCCGATTTCAAATGGAGAAGATAACGACCCAGCAGGATACTAACCTGGATAAAAATAGTAGTAGCAAGAGGCTAACCTGAGATAAAATGCGTAGGAGGTGGTCGGTCAGAGCAGTCGGTCAGATGGTTAGAGATTGCAGACTCCACTTCAACGATAAGAGCTTGTCATTTCGTCTCTGTAGCTGAACAATAGAGCGTCGGCTGGTCGGTTCGGAGATCCAGGGTTCGATATCGGTTTGGGACAGCAAAGTTCTTTACAAGCTCATTTTGTAGAAATGATAATGGGAATGATCTAGAACTAGAAAAAAATAGGTTTATGGAATTATTTTTCTTTCTCTGTACGCAAGTGGGTGAAATAAAAATGAACGATGGATAGCAAGTCCATTTCGTATATAAAAATCGGAGAGGTTTAAAATACACGAAAAGTATACATATGTAAAATATTTAAAAAATTTAAATACATATTTAAAAAATTTAAAAACTCAAAATCGTCCAATAATTATACGGATTTTATTTAAAGTTTGTTTAAAAACGACATTTTTGATATTTCTTATGGTGTTAAAATGGAAACTCTGTCATACTGTTTTAGGTCACTAAGAAATCGATGGGTGCAAATATCCACCGAAATCGTCATAAATTGAGCCCAAACTGAAAACCTAATTCGAAATTATAAAACACAGAACGCCGACGCACCTATTCGTGTCCTGAAGTATACCTATGTATCGAATTTCAGGGTCGATCGGCGTTTAGATTATCCTCTACAGACTGTAATTAATACAGATAATAATGAATACAGATAGACATCTTCTTTTAATAAGGAAGGAGATAATCGTTTCAGTAGCACAAAAGATCATGTTGTCTGTCTTGCCGGAGATGGACGGTTCGAATCCTAACCGAAATCCAAGTTATTTTTACCAGAATAGAAAGGAAAGGATAGATTCCTCCAAAGGAAACAACACCTCCTCTGTGATTAAGTCCCCCATACTGTCACTGTTTCCGCTTCTTTCGTAATTTGTTTAGCAAGTGGCTCCCAAACTTCATTGTTATGAAGCCCACCTTTAAGTTCCAACATTTTTCGCGACCCACCTAATATGTATGTATCCTTTTGTATCCATCCTATTGAAAAAGACGAACTTCTGTTCAAAGCATAAGCACAGACTCCGATATATAATCCTAATGCAAAAATGGAATACTCATAAAACAAATCTTTCTTTTTAGTACTTCAGAAAGAAAACATTATTATTAATGAATGCATTACAAAAATGACATTTTAAAAAGATAGAAAAGGGTTTTAAATGGAAACGCTCATTAAGATTAATACAGTCATTAATCTTGAATATAAAATTAAAAGTAAACTGTCACAAGCAGACAAGATAAAAAGTTGGGTCAATGAGCCGTATTTTCATTGTTTTGCACCAACGACAGAACCTGAATCAGGATTGAAACGTGTCAATTTCAACCTTCAATCGCTCTCCACACAAAGTCTGTTTCTGTATTTGTTTTTCAAAAACTCCAAACTTGAAAAAGCACGTTCACACAAGTGAGTAGTAGAAAACCCCATTAAGTGTCTTAATGCTAGTTTTGATATTTCTGGATATTCTCTTCGTACATTGATCCAGATTGTCAAGATTGTCCAAGATCCAAGATTGTCATTTCGCAGTTTGCTTTCCTCGCAAACTGCCGACCCACTGTTTAATAAAACACTATTAAGTATCTGTTAATTATATTTTTTAACGAGTTTTCCTTTTTAACGTAGCAATATGAGTTCGTTCTATTTATAGAGCAGACAAAATAATATTAATATTTTTTGTTGACCTAACTAGTCGTTCCACGACCCACAAGTGGGTCGCGACCCATAGTTTAGGAACCGCACTTTAGACAACAGAGTGTCTTGTTTCGGGAGGAGGTTGAGCATTGTCATGGACGCGAAACTTCATCATTTGGGAGAAATAATCTTAGATGGGTGCTGAGAAGAAAGAAAATAAAGATAAATCGGGTTTTAATCAAACGAGTTTATTTTTATTAGGTTTAGCGCAGTATCTATATGTGTTTTAGCTGAAAATCATTTCGTTATATCACCCCCAGAGCTTTTATTTTCTAAGCTTTAAGGACATATATTTTTTATGCGCCGTTGATTAGTATAGAGACGTTGCATAAAATTCCATAAAAGTCAGGTATCCATACAAACATCCATGTTACGCGATGAAAAGGTCATGGATCGATATATCGTCTAACACTATCTATCTTCAACTGCTTATTCATGCAAATGGTAATGACTCGCTCTTTTTCTGTAATTCCTTTAAAAGTTACGCGAGGTTTGTCTTTCAGACGGCCTCGCCTGCCTAGTTGCAAGAGATAAATGAGGGTTACGAAAGACAGCACCTCCTCTTTGGCGACAACTGTGGAAATGGAACGTTTCAAGCACGGATACCTTTGCTTTAGATAGGACTCTTACATAGCGGTGGCGTAGCGTCCATTAAGGCTAAAAAGCTGAGCCTCCCCTGTTTAAATCTAGTTTAAAGAATTATTTAAACATACTTATATTTATCATATTTTTTTAAATAACTTTGCGAATATATATGTATTATTTAGAAAATTTTTATATTTTACTTGCTTAAAGTGGCACGTTTCAAAGTATGTTTCCCATTAAAACGCATATTTTAATGTTTTAGAAGCTGAAATCATCCAACCTTCGCGGTCTACAAGGAGAAGTATGGTATTAAACCAACCCAACTGTTATACTCCTCCCTAGTGGCTATTGCTTCCTCTATTTTCAGCATTTGTAAACAGTCAATAATTGGATGAAAGAACATATCTCGGGCAAGGTTAATGGATCCTCCATTTTGGGTCAAATCTGATTCTATTATATTCTATCTATTCGCAGAAAATAATCTTTATTTGTAATACTAAAATATTTGAGCCATTTTTCACGAATAAACTAACATTTATCAAACTTTAAACAATATTAAGACGAAGAAATATACCAACAATGACTACTATTAAACTTAAGTAGTTTGTAAAGTAGACTTAGTTCTTTATATCGGCATCCATAGGGCGAAGCATCCACATGCGTATTTGGTAGTTTCAGAAAGAATAAATCTGATTTCCCTTCAAAAATCCTATGTTACGAGGGAATCCCAGTTAGATAAAAGTGGTTGTTCATTTTCTAGCGGATTCTTAGCATATTGTACTTATAAGATAGTTTTAAGTTTTCATACAGTATATATATATTTGGAAATAATTAATATACAATATTGTTTAAGAACATTGTTGACTATAGTGATTTTCAACTAAGCTTATGTTCCAGATTTCTCACCCATTTTCAAAGCACTCTTTCATACCTAGGTGAACGAAGATTTTCCTGAGAGGGGGGGGGGGGGGGGGTTAAACTCGAGAATAAAATGTACAACATCGTCTAAGTCGATGATCGCCTTTATTATCTTGAATATTCGAGGGGGGAGAGTGTCCTCCCCTGTGAATGACCATGGCTTCCTATTTAATGAAATGGTTGAAAAAGTTCAATTCATTTAGAAATAAGAAAACATTTAAAATGTTATATTTTGTACGTATTTATCTTACATCGGTAACCTGTTTTAAAACAGTGTGCATTTCATTCACTCTTAGCATTTTTATGTCACATTATTTTATTTCATTCACCCAGGAAATAAAACCTATTGAAAGTGCGAATTCCAATATAAGTTTCACTTGTAATGCGAAAGTTAAAACGCCCAGCCTCCCCAGTCACGAATATCATGCCACGCTACTGATAAATAGACAGGGTAACGTAACTGTCATTTTGACTCCAACTAGTTCAATCAGTGATCGGCTGCCTGTGCTATTTCAATGGCGCTCGCATGTTAAATGCCTGATATTGGATATGCGATCGAGTTGTAAAACAGGTGCTTCTGCTTTCAAAAGATTATACCCATTCTTCAAGAAAGTAGTCTAGAAGGTTTTGGCGAGAGAGTAGAGTAACCCTCTTTTCGCCCTGTGTTACTCCAACTGGCAGCTAAGAGGGCCGCTGTTGCGACAGCCTGTATATAGAGCATGGGCACGTGACGTCACACGGCCCCTTTTGCCTCAGACGTTTCCGAAACAAAATGCTCGTTTGCTTAACAGTATGGACATTTGCATTATTTGTGTATTAAAACTGACAATCGTCTAACCTCTCATTTCAGTAGGATATATCTTCTTGGATGGATATTTTTAATGAACCGGAAAATAAAATAGTCACTTTCGTTAAAATATACACGCGAGTTTTTGTGTTTAGAAAACTCGTTATGTATCTTTCCCTTCTCGCTCGCCTATACATTGCAGACTTGGCTAGTCAATGTAAGCATCTCTAGAACGTTAGTGAGTGACTACTGTAAGAGTGTGCATTCACTTAAAATCACTTAAAGCGCACTTTAGAAAATGAAATCTTTAAATATATAGTGTTATTCAAGTATTCTAAATAACTTATTTTCATTACAAAGATATAGTTCGATGTTGAATGGATTTAGTTTCAATTTTTATATGACATCATCGTCCATTGACCATGACACGCTATGGAAAAAATAATGCCCTTTTGCCCTTACGTTTATGCGCATTCTACTATGCAGGTTGTTTATGAAAGCTCGTGCCCATGCTCTCTTTAAAAGCCTTAAATTTGGAAGTCAAAGAGCGAGATAGTGCTTGTCTCTCTGAAAATTAATATACTTTCCAGCTGTACAGAGTTGTTGTAATGGCATTTAATGTCACGGAAAGGTGTGTGTGTGTGTATGTTAACCCATAAATATGTAGCCAAGAACCCTACAAACTCCTCCGTCTGCAATTCGAACCCATTATGAATTCGAGGAGCTCATAAGTCATCTAGAAGCTAGAAAATGGAATATTCAATATAAAGAAACTTAAAATTCACAATCACGTGTAAATTCCTTATTCCTATAGGTTTTAGACACTCCATTTCTGGTGGGGGTATGTCACGGCTAACCGCACAATTGCATGCAATACGGGGCAGCCGTTCTCTCGTGATGACACACACAGACCGATTTTTAATTTTTTTATATGGGTAATAATAATAATACATAATAAGGAAGTTATATGTTTATTTATTTTATTTACTTATTTTAAAAGAATACAAGCTATAGGACAAAGTCCCAGAAATAGCTTGCAAGATAAAATATGTTACAAAATATACAGAATAAAATATAATAAAATACATTAAAATGCTAACTATTGATAATACATGATTTTCGAAAACACCCGCAAATGAATCAATACATTAAAATATAAAATATTGACAACACATGATTTTTAAAATCCATTTCCGATGAATAAGAAACATCGTGATGATTGGGGAAGCTGTTGTATAGTTTACAAAAATTAATTATCGCATCCATATTTGAACTAAAATTCCTTACAGCCCCCTAAAATTCCTCATGCTCCCGGTCGAATACAGGGGCGCACGAAACCCGATCCCACCCAAGACAGGGGAATCATCCATTCCGCCACTGAACAGATTCCTGAAGAACGAAATCGAAATGGAATCCCTTCTGTTCTGTAAGCCTTTAACGTTAAACATGTCACGAAGAAAAGTAGCAGATAAGGCATAATCAAAAATATCAGTTTTCTTATATTACAGGATGTTATTTTGAATCATTTCGATCTTGTTCACATGAACAGCATGAAAGGCCTCCACACCATAAACGCCTACTCAAGCCCAGACCTGACCAAGGCGTTAAAGAGAACAAGGATGGTATCTGCATTAGTAAAATCCTGAGTCATTCTCTTCATGTAACCGAGTTTCCTACAGTATTTAGCACACATATCAGAAATATGAGGAGAAAAGGAAACAGAATGGTGGATGGAGAATCCCCTTCTTATTCTTAAGCTCTCCCTTTTTTCTATTTATTTCAATCTTCCGATCCTTTTCAATTAATTATGACTCCTGGCTTTTGGATTCTAATGAATATCTATCTCTTCATTAGAGTCGTATTATTAGTTAGCAATCCGACCGCCGAGTTCATTTGCCGGAAACCATATCGGGAAAGGATAAACTATGTTCTTTATTTCAATCGTTCATTAATTACGGATAACGAACTGCCATTTTAATAAGCTTCGTCTAAAAGACTCTATTCGAGAGTTAGGATGGGGAGGGGGGCTTCGTTCACTCTTCGACACATTCCCCCTCCCCGGAAGCTTTACAGGATCGAGTGAGCCATTTTTCGGATCAGCACGTCCTCAGGAAAATCCTTCCGTATCCGATATATCGTGCTTTAAAAATGGGGAAAACGGTTTTTCTCTCTCCCCCTTTCCTTCGAAATATCTTCTGGTTAATTGGATCTTTTTAAACGCCGTTTCCTTGCAAAATGGTGACTAAAAGTTCGCCTGTTTTACTTGTTGCTGTTTCTCACTGTGTTGATTGGATTAGGAAATGAACTCCTCTGCGTGCCCCCGAACGACATAGCTTTAAATCGAACTCATTATTGGGCAAATTTTATTTTGCTTCCGTATTAAATAAACTAACTGAAAGAACTTTTGGCGCACTTTCTCTGAATTCAATTCTATTGAATCCATGAGTAAATTACACTGGCTTCCAAAAGTTAAGCACGGACGGTAAAATCAACAAAAATGGAAAAGTATAGGTTTGATTAACTGAAAATTGTACATGAAGGTAGCACATGTGTTTGTGCATTAAAAGAAAAAACAAGAATCATGTACAAAGATGAAAAAAATATTTACTTTTTGTAAGTTATAGAATGACGTCAAATTTGGATCATTAACAAAATGATGTCTAACCCTTTCGCAATGGCGGCATTCCGGAACTGCCGCGGACCAAAGGACGGAGCACTTTGCTTCCGAACTGTTTCAAACTGACAGCAAAATTTTTGCGCTAAGCCTAACTCTCGAAAAAAATTCACTAAAAATCACCTATTCAACACAGAAATCTACTTTTTTCAGGAATAAAAGAAATATTTATTTTCTATTTGATGTATATTTTTCATGCAAATCTGAATACAAAATACTCGTTAGTTGCTCCCATTCTTTTATCCGAAATAAACGAATAATTTCACTGCCTCTAAAACCCAAACAAGAAAAAATACTCTCATATTCCTATGATTCACCAACGAAATCATTAAGCTGAAATCAAAACGAGAACCGGAACTCAATTATAAAATAGCTGATGCTACGAGAAGTGCTCTATTTATTTATATTACAAAACCATGTTTCACCACTCCAAATGGAGAAATGATTAATTGGATCCTTCCTATGGCAAGGTCAAGTATCTGCAAAATACATTAGAGCTGTTCGCACGGACATTTAACGCCATCTAGTAGACAAATAAAAACGTTCGACATAAAAACGCGTGTACGTGGCACCCGTCTTTTAGGGTACAGTTTTCTCCGCCACGAATGCGTGGCGGCCGTCCTTGAATGCAAGTTTGCAGCCGACGCGCGGGCGTGGCAACCGTCATGAAAGGGATAAAGGCAAATAAACCAAACAAAACTTACATTGGGTATGTGACCACCCTGGACCTTCACACAAACTTTACAATGATTTTCCATGCTTTCAATGAGATGATTAAATGAGATGATTACGATGCGAGCAATGGCTATTCCACCAATAGGGCAGTTTCCAATTCTGTGAGACTGGCTGGAGGAGGTAAACGTGTAGAGACAGCACGCCCGAGGGCATCCCAAAGGATTTCAATGGGATTAAGATCGGGGAATACGCCGACCACTCCACACGAGAAATGCCCTCACTTTCCAGGTATCCGTCAACGATGTTAGCTCGATGGGGACAGGTATTATAGTCCATAAGGAGGAAATCAGGACCAACTGCTGCACTGTGGAGTCTCGCAATGGGGTCTAGGACTTCATCCCGATACCATGCAGCCGTCGCAGGACCGCCTTTAAAGATGGCAGCTCTGTGCGATATCCCATTGAAATTCCATCCCACACCATGACGCTGCTACCTCTAAATGCGCGAAGCTCGATTGCGTGTGCCTCGTTCTCTCCAGACTCTTACACACTTATCATCTGATTCCAGGGCAAATCTGGACCCGTCCGTGAACAGGACGTTGCACCAATCTGAGACAGTCCAATTGACATGTTGACGACACTACTTTAATCTTGCCCCTCTGACTTGAACGTTTAGTGGAACATAAGAACGGGTACCCAGGCATACAATCCCTTCACGTGGAGCCTTTGGCGCAGAGTACTGGCAAATATTGTCGTACCAAGTGCCTCTGCCAACCATGGATGAAACAGGAGGTCGCTCGTCGAATCCGCTTGGCTACTATAACAATATACCGATCATCAGAGGGAGTGGTAACCGTTCGACGACCGGGCACAGGTCTCCGGATAACTGTTTGACTTATTTGGAATTGCTTCCATAATCGAGAAATTACCGAATGATCAACGCCAAAGAAAATAGCTACATGTTTGACTGTCCTGCTTCAATACGTCCCACAGCACCAACGCTCATTATCTGTCATTCGTCTTCTTTCAGCCATAGAAACACGAATATCATCAAAAATAATCCTACCAAAGTTATAAACATTTCTTATCAGCATTTAAATGCACCTCCTCAAACCCTTCAGAAAGCTGGCGTCGCATTGCGTGCTTAACTTTTGGAAGTGAGTGTACAATTTGTGCGAAGGATGCTGAAAATTAGAGCAACGTAAATGAGTACAAATAACACAATACATCGCATACAGCTGTTTCGAGGATACGCTGGAACCGTTTCGTCAGTGCAAGAGAAACAACAGGCCGAAAGAGGAATGGGCGCGGAAGGAAGAAGGAGAGGGAGCCAAGACCTGGATCAAGAGAGAGCTAATCAGACAGCAGCATGAAAAACAGTCCTGCCAATCCGGAAAATATTTTTTGTCTTGTAAGATCTCATTTATATTTGTTCAGACATAATTTTCTTGTCGGGATATTCATGTTGTGTTTGGACTCACGCCCATCTTGTCTGTTACTTCTCGTTGCGGATTGGCTGGGATGTTCTTCATGCTGTTTTCTCATGGGCTCCCTCTTAATCCAGATATTGCGCGCATAATCTCCTGCCTTCCTTTCTTTCGCGCTCTTTTGGACTTGTCTGTTCTCTTGCACCGACGAAGGGGACCCGCGAAACAGTGTATGCTGCATTATTGTGTTGCTTGTTCTTATTTGCGTTGCTCCAGTTTTCCGCATCGATTCTATTTTCCCTGAAATCTGTGGCTCTAATGAAGATTTGGGATATGAAAAATGGCGCTCGTATTATATCATTGTCTACCGGCTGTTCGTGCCCTCATCTGTGTTTTGTTACGGGCATATCCTGTGTCCAGTATAACCCATGGCTGAGTTACAATGCAGGCAGAAACTCTAGGGCAAAGATCGGGCTAGAATTTTTACAGAAGAGTAAAAATACTCTTTGACTTGATTTGAAGGAGCATTTTGCTTTCCAGATGAGTCATTTTTAACAAATGTACAATTACCCTCAAATTTCCAGGTATTTATTGTATTTTATATAAAACAAATGACAGGGTCATCGCCCAACAGGATATAAATTTTTAACTTTTCTACGTTGAAAAAAAGAAATGCACTCTATTCTTTATTTGTGTTAATAAACAAAATACATTGTATATATCTGATAGCACAGTTAATATACCTTATAAACTGTATGAAATCAGTTTTAAAATGTCTACTAGATTTTGGACCTTCTGGATCACATTTTTTTTAATTTCCTGTCAATTTTCCAAGTAGAGTATCAATCTTGAATTATAAGCTCGTCATAGCATAATTAACAATGTTTTTTTTCATAAAAATAACTAATTTTGTAATTCATGATGAAATATCCTAAAATTATTACCTTACCTTTAACTAGTTTCTCCATATGGTTGTAAACAAAGGGAAAAGAAAACTAAAAACCTATTAAGTAAAATAAATTTTATTTTTCCTTTTAAAATTCACACTTTTTTTGCTTATAGCTTTTCCATAAATGAACAGCTCTCTCAAAATTGAATTTACATTCAACATTTCCGTTGTTTTCACAAAAGTCTGGACCCAGTTCTGAAAGACGAGTCCATTTTTATCATTTTGACATCCTCATTTTTATCACGCAGTATACTTCGTTTCAGAGTTCTGATTCTATTTTGTGTTGAAAATCTTCTCTCGTACAGCTAGCTGTTGAAAGAGGAACAACCGATGCTCTTTGAGCAAGTGCTGAAAATCTGGTACATTGGCATATGATAAAAATGGAGAGTAAATGCATAAATGGAGAATGCGTAATGGAGATGGGGATGCGTAAATGGAGATGGGGATGCGTAATGGGAATGCGTAAATGTAAATGCGTAAATGGAGAGTAAATGCAAAAAGTAAATGCATCTTCTTTAAATTGAATCTATCTTTCAAGTTTTCTACTAGGTAATCTAAAATTTTTAGTTTAGCATTTTCAAATTCTTTTTCGGAATTTGCACAAACTGATAATTTGATATCCTTAAAATAATCAGTTGTTTTTGTAGACGTAAAAAATTCGGACAAGTGCTTGCCACTTTCGACTCCCCCTTTATAATTTCCAGCCGATTTATTGTTGAAAACAATTCATTTATAACTGTTGAAAAATCAATGTCACGACTTTGAAAGATTCTACTAACATACTCAACTATTTGAAGTACATCTCTTAAGAGGGAGACTACCGTAACGAAACCGTAATCAGTGCAATGTTTTAACAAACTTAGTCTTTTGTAGCATTGTATGGCTGTTTATTCTCAACGATATCAATTAATGCTATCACCAACGCATCATGACTTATATGGCATCAACAGCACGGCTAAGAGAGAGTCAACGAATAGTAGTAACCTATTTCAAGCTAATGGAAGGTTCATGCAACATTTCTTGAATAGCTTTTAGTTTTCCCGACCTTATTGTAGATGTGTGGAAATAAACATACAGTGAATGCATAGTTCTTTGTAAGTTCTGAAATAGATCTATATCATCTGCAGCTTGCGATATGGCAAGTGCTAAACGGTGTGCAATGCAATGGTAGTGCAGAAGAGTTAGTCGAAAGCGCAGACCGTCTGACTCGTCCTTGGACATGGGCAGCAGTTTGGACGTCCGGGAAAGTCAGGTTCTGCAATTTTTTCCCCAAAACCATTATTATTGTCCATCATGACTGCTGCACCATCTGTAGCAAGACCAACTAGTTTGGACATTTGCACATGACAAACGAGAGCCTGCGCTAATACTGCGCTCTTTCGTCGGCAATTCTCTGGCTGCAGTCTACTTCCGGTGCATATCAATTTGATGTTCTGTAGATGATGTTCTTACCACTCTCTAACTCCATGCTTAGATCTATTTGGCGTACGTTTACATTCCGGTGAAAAGCTCGTGGCGCAGAAGGATAAAAATCAACTTTGTTACGGTGAATTTGTAACAATGTACGTAATACCGGATAAAAAAATCTGATGTGGGCAACACATGACTTTCCTTATATAATGTAATGAATTTACTACTTTTACAGTAAAAAAATAGATTTTTCTTATAGTAGATACTAATATTCTTTCCAAGATATTGAATTTTCTTCAATTACTCGTCATTTTCATTGATTTAGCGTGACTTTTATCAATTTGGCGAGATTTTTGTTAATTTGGTAACAATTAAAAATGTCGCCAAGTTGGCGACATTCCTCCAAATTCGTCGCCAAATTCTCGCCAAGCGTTATGGATAGAAAAATAAGTTATTCTTACAGCAGATAAATGACTATTGGCGTTCAAATACAAAAGTATTACTCAAAGTATCTTTTTCCATGAATGGGACGAGCTAGATCCACGAGAATAATGTCACCAAATTTATCGCATGGTATTACATATGAAAAGTGAACATGTTTCTCAATAAGAAATATATATTTTTTATTTCATATAACTTTTTGATAATTTTTTTTTAAAATATGCAATATCTCGAGAACGGTTCATGTTAGCGTTCTAAAATTTATGTCAATCGTTTTCTAATGAAAAATTACATAAAAAATGCCTATTTGCGTAACATTATTAGCGGTTTTGATTTTTTGACGATTTTTGCAAAATTTCACTCGAAAGTTTAGGGGAGTTCTGAACATTCGATTGCGAATAAAAACAATAAGCTTCCAGTGTTTATGGTTTATGATTTTTGTACCAAATTCGTTCGAATCGGTCCATTCGTTCGTCAGTTATCGTCTCCACAGACTCACTGACACACACACACACAGACATCACTTAAAAAATGTTTGATTCGTGATCAGGGATGCTTGAAACGTGCTCTCCCGTCGAAAACTCGAATTCGAATTTTCGACCCCGTCACAATACTTTCCTTATACATTATGTATATAAGGAAAGTAATAAGAAATTGTTTATTTTCAAGTCAAATCTGTTTAATCTGCGATTCTAAAAAATATATTTTTTCTTTTTTTTTCTGTTTACAAAATCGGTGCATAAAAATACGCATTACTTAATTTATAAAGCGTATATGCTTATTTTATAGCGTGAACGCTTATAGAGACGTTATCTCGATCTCTGCTGTAGGGGCTGATTTTTCTCGTGGCAAAATATACCAAACCCTGACTCATATAAGTATGAATCCTCCACGGTCATCTTTTTTGTTGGAGGAGATTGGAAATTAGAACCTCCCAGGCATTACGCATACATCAGGGCACTTTAACCTGTCAGAGATTCTCTTCTTGTAGCTCCTAAAACTACCGACAATGCGCCTTAGAATGCGTTCCATGCATTTCTTGTAAGGTAAATCTTACTTAAGAAAGGAAGATGTGTGCATGCCTGTGCAGTCTGTACCTGGAGATCTGAGCGTCGTACGACCTCAAATTGGTATTTCAGGACCCAAACAGGTGTACCTCGACTTTATTTTTTTTAATTTCGGATTCCTTTCTCCGATTATTTAATGTTTTAGTCCGATTCACAACAATTTGGGTCGATATTCGCACAAATGGATTCCTTATCGACCTAAAATACTATCACAGAGTTTTAATCTTAAATAATCGCTTTCAAACAAACTGTGGATGAAATCTATACGATTATTGGACGATTTTGAGTGAAATTTTAAAAATGTATGTACTTTTCATGCTTTTTAAACCTGTCCCGACTTTTATATCACGATATACAGAAAAGGACGTGTTATCCATCGTTCAATTTTGTTACCACATAGTGTAATTTTATTAGATTAGCTTTTTTTCATCTTATCATTCTCTTTTCGACTTCATTTGCGTTTTATACACATCCCTTTTTTTCATCGTTACTGCCTTTTCCATAATTAGTATTGCAATGTTGTTCATTTTATTAGTTCTATTTTTATTTATAAATACTATTTTCATAAAGTTTGACGACTCATCCTGCAGTGGGTGCAGCATATTTGAAATTTTGATTGTTGCGGCATCAAACTCAAACAAACCAACCCTTATGTACTTTTAAGAAGCAACAAAAACTCTCCCAAGAAGCGCTCTCTTACCTTTCCGTAGCTTTTGAGCTCTCGCCTTTTTAAAGATTCCTCTTCTATTTTTAGAGTTCCACTCTGTGAAATATTTTCCAAGCTAACACGCGAATTCTAGAGTTCAAGCTAAACGGTATATCCAAGAGCCAAGACGATAACTTACGGAGCTCCTGTGCAAAAAGCCCTCATTCCCACATCGAATTATTTTATATGTGCAATTTTCATAAAGTTCATATAAATGCAGATTTCTATTCATTCCTGCGCAGGATGCTGTCTTTGATCTTGCGATGCTGTTGCGAGATTATGCCGACTGCCCAGAAGCGGTAAGGAAGGGATGGGACGGAGAGAAAGTTCAGACTTTTGGATATACCAAAGTCATAAAGGTAATTTAAATTTACAAAAACACGATGAGAAGGAATAAGAATATAAAAATTTAATTAATTAAACAAATTAACTTGGATTGCAAGCAGGCTGGCGTTAAATTATGCTAGCTAGTAAACGGTATAAAATCGAGCTAAACATACAGCACAGATGCAGTGCTAAAGTCGTCCACTTCTAATCAGCGAGAACGTCCTTACCTAAATACCGCTACTCGTGGCTATCGCGTTCAATAGGAGGTTCTGAAGCGCCTCCAGTATCTCTCCGCTCTATAGGTTTCCGATACTTCTATTCAGACGCGAATAAGGAAAGAGATAAGTGCAGTCCTTGACGAATCCAGCCTCATTGATTTTAAATAGATCCCGCGTAGAACGGCGGAGATTCGGTTAATGAAACGGCTCTCTTCCCAATTCGATAAATGAGGTTTAAATGACAGCCCCCCTCTATTGGATTGGAAGAGAAAGTTGCGCGCAATTAAGAGTCTCGAGAGCAGATTCCTCGCATGCAAATCGTTTCCTCTCCACTTTGTTGCGCCTCATTACCGACATTGTTTTCCAGAGAAAAACCATTCCAGATCGGAACGGTTCCCGATGCAGACTATCTTTTAAAACAGTTTGCCAGCTAAAGAGGTATAAAAGGGTATAGGGTAGTACAGAAATGAGTACTCTAGGGGATTGAGTGCATCGCAGAACATCAATGAGAGCGCATTTTGTAAAACTGTGTCTTTATGACACCCACTTGATATTTAAACTTTTAAGATGTGTGCATTCCGAATTCTTTTTTTTGCTAATGCCCGACCTTGGTATAAGAGGATCCCTATGAATCATCACTTTATCTGGAGCTGTAAAATGGGTGGTTTTATAATATAAACAAACAGATCATTTGTCGCGGACTCTGCTATGTTATAATTGAGTATGGGTTCTTGTTTTGATTTTAGTCTAATGATTGCGTTGGTGAATTATTGGAATGTAAGTATTAATTTTCATTTAGAACATTTTTAATAGAGGGCGGGACCTGATTATTCCACGAGGTAGAATTCTATTCATTCTTATGGGTTATCTGCTGAATATTTTGTTTACAGAGCCTCTATCTGTTATAATAACCTCATGCGATATTTTATGAGGTTGAGGTTATTCTTTAAATGGAAAAAACTTTTTTTTACCGGAATTGAAAGTAGCTAGGTGCCTGTTCCATTTGAATATACATTAAAGCCAGAAAAATGTATTTTTTAACATGTAATGTTATGAGAAACATAAATCCTTCTCCATATATCGCACTTTTTTTTTCGAATTTTTGCTAAATAGTGAGCGACCCCACTCGAAGCATCAAACATGGCGGCGTTGAAAACTGAAAATTGAATACCTTCATAAATATTACCATGGGTATTTATTTCAAATGGAATTTCATGAAAAGTGATAGGAGAATGAGCACATCTTAGTAGAAAATGTAATTATCGAATTAGAAGTGTCTTTTTAACACTTTTCAACATGGTTGAAAAGTGTTTGACTTTGGTCATTCTGTCTGTCTGTCTGTCCGTTCGCACGATCACTGCCGTGAAATTGACTTTATCAAAATGAAATTTTAGCGTGTTGTTCAGACGGTCTGTGGGACCTATGGGAATGTAAATCAATAATATTAAACAGTTAGTTTTGGATTGAAACCCGGTTGAAAAATTGAAATACATTGAACCCTAATAGGTTCGGTAGCTTTGTATATAAAAAATAATATAATAATGACACCCATATTATGTGAAGAGATCGCGTGACCCACTTCAAAATAAAATAGGTCATCCATCTTTTTTTTTCCCAGTGTCGAAATCGTGATTTTTGAAGTTCTTTTAAATTTATATTGAATCCGTCCTAAGACCGATTTATTGTTGCTTATTTTCTGCGCATCTCTATTCTGCGCCAACGCAATGACACTATTTTTGAGTTTAAATGATTATCCAACTTTGATTATTTCTACAACGAAGCCTCATTTTAATGGATGCAGAGTGTAAACATATCAAGCTGTAAGATGAGTTGCATAAGAATGGCTGAATTTTTTTTACGCAAAAATATTTATCTTTGGATTCTGGAATATAGGTGATGTGAATAAAATATTCATTGATTTTACATAGAGATGTAGACGATTTTATAGCATTGCCTTTTTCGATGAAGTTAGAAATGGAGTTAGCATGGAGTTAGAAAGTAGTTTTACTTCGATGGTTTAAAGATTTTAAGTAACATAAATATTGTAGTTCTGTGAACATTAAAAAAATAGCACCGCTGAATGGATCGTATTTTAGAGATGTTTCAATAAAATTACATTTCAGTTAGAAAGTGTTTCGTAATCCATGCATGATTGATCTTTCTTGTTATATATTTTGCTTGAAACTATTTAACTTCTTTCTGAAAATACAGAGATCTGCCAAGCTAAACTTTCTTCTTAAATGAGATTAGTAAAAGTCTAAAACGAGAAAAAAATCCCCTTCAAACACTACTATTTTCTTATTATTATAATACGCAAACTTATATTCTCAACAACTTTACACACTAAATGACTCGAACGAAAACCCCTTTCGAGACATTTTATTCCTGTCGGTTTCAGAGCGCCGGGACGATATTTCGGTGTCAGTTCAATTATTCCTTTAAATTACAGATTAAATGCAAAAGATGAGAAATGGCGTTCCTCTTCTTACCTTACCCAAATAGGATTTCGCCTGGGCCCATCGCCGACACCTTTTTGATGGATGGTCCAGAATCATCTCCCTAGATCAGCGTCCAAAAATGAATTTCTAAAAAGTTTCAGCTTCTTTGTGGGAGGGAGGTAGGGTGATAGCTCTCGCACCCGACTATCTACTGTCACTCATTTATCTCCGGAGATCCTCATCTGTTCCAGATCTTTTTCGCGTAAGTGATGGATGCGGTGAGGTGTCATCCTACTCATCTTGCCGTTTTTAGGGTTTATCACGGGGAATTTTACTTTCTGTTCAGCGCGGGAGGGTAACTTGATATAGATATTCTGTAGATATCCTAGTCCTCCCCCGAGAGGTATGTATACTCAGACGCCTTGATAAAATATTAAATTTTTAGTAGTGATATGAAATTTCATATATAATGTCATTCAAATTTTGCATAAAAAATGTCTTTGAATTTTGTTATAAACAAACGTCTTGGTTTCAAAGATTTTTTAATTGAGTGTGATGATACTCATATTTGTGTGATGATACTCATGATACATTTATTTACATATTTAATTTAAAAATATGTAAACATTGTGACAATAGTATGTAGGATACTTTTATACCATGGTGGGGGGTTCACTGTTATGCATTATAGAGTCAAATCAACTGATAAGTACGTAAGAGATAATACTAAGCATTCACTTTCAGAATATTTCTGCACATTATTAACAGCTTTATGGTTAGTTAATGTTCACATTAAAATCGATTGTAATTATTATATAACAATATTGATGTATAGTTTAGTAGCTATATGGATATCCATAATCAGCTGTTAGCTTGTATAAATATGCCATTATTTGTTAATAATTTATATGAATGGAAATATATTATAGTAACTATTATGGTTTATAAAATCTAATGATTGTGTTTTGAGCGAGTCCCTCCTTTAAGACTTTTGAATATCCCTCCAGCCCCTCTTTCATTTCGTCTCTGTCTACGGCCCTGATCCTAGTCAATAGATGGATGGCAGAGGACTGTTGTAAATGTTTCAATTAACTCTCTTCTCGTTATTATTGACATTATGTATAGATGGCGCTGATCCTTTTCACCTTCGGCCAAGCTGGAGTCGTTGCCATATGCATAGAATCAAGATGTACGTGCGTCTGTGTTGATGTTCCATAATGAGTTATTATTAAAAATGTGTGTATAGTCATTCCTCCTCATGCTGTTTGTTCTTCAAATCAAAAATGGCCCAAAGATGTTTCTTAGGTGGGTTGGACTTAAGCAGTAAGGTACTTTTTCGGATGGACCCCCTACTTCCGCGAAGTTATTAAGAAAGAGTATCGGCACTTAGGATTCGCACGTTCGAAGCAGATTAAGGTATGAAAAGAAGGCGTGATGAGCAGGATGATCAATTAGAAAATATTTCTGGCACGTTCTCGTCCAAACCACTAAGTCAAAGTGAGCGTTCAGAATGAGATGTTACCCCCCCCCCCCCCCGTATTTCTAAGATAGGAAGACTCCATCTACTCTTTAGGATATCGAGAAGATATTCTGGGAAAACCCCAATAGGAGACATTCTTGGAGTAGTTTAGGCTGAGTGTAGTTTACGCCTGTCACATGGTAAACCCATGATCCAATATTTCGGATGGTGGTGGTGGTGGGGGGGGGGGACGATCTGGAATGAACGCTTTTATTTTGGGAGAGCAGCCCTTGGATACTAGCTGCAGTCAAAAACAGGAAGTGTGGGTGGCCTTCGGAGATAGCATTTACCCAAATATGCAACTTTGTCCGAGTCTGACGGCATCATAGAGTTGGCGGACCCTTTGAATGAGCGGCCGAAAGAGTGTCCTTTTGCGGGGACTTGAAAATGGGCTGTTTGACCGGAAGGGTTTAAAAAGCCAATAATGTTGCTTTCTCGTCAAGGGGTTACGCACCAGAAACCAATGAGAGGGTGTTCAGCGGTTCAGAGGCGTGTTTTAAAATCTTGGAGAGTGAGAGAGAGAGAGAGACAGTTTTAAAAATTGAAAAAAGGAGATGAAGGAGTTGCCCCTGGGACACGAGTGAGTCAAGATCTCTTTTACGGCCGGCTCCATCTCTGGGAGATGAAACACAGGAGGGTGCTAGACGCGCCACTGCGAATGATGGGACCTTTTCCTAAAGTCTACACTCTATCTTTCTCTCTCTCCGTTTTAATACCTGAACGTTAATATTAGGCAGGCAGTTTTATAGCCTCGGTTACCCTCCGTCCCGATTGAGTCTGTGAGACTCTTTACAGTTGTTTTTTGAATTGGTTTCCAATCCAATATTTTAATATGGAAAAGTATTGTTTAATTTAATGATTGTAAATATATATATATATTTCGTAAATAAATTTATGTGTTTATTAATGTACATACGGTCTTATTCTTTTCGCGCTCTTACCGGGCGTGTCCTAAAAAAGGTAGATACCTCAAGATAACGCCCGGTGGTTGTTTGACATGGATGTTGGTTTGACACCCCCCTTGAAAATAAAATGCTTGTAGCAAAATATAAACGGCAAATTAGTACAAAGATTTTGTTCGTTTGCGCTTTTGTGGTACTGTATGTCTGTGCAGTCTGTAAGGGATCATCTAAACATCGTATGGCAATGAAATGAGATACTTCAAGATCCGAATAGATGTATGTACCTCGGCGTTCATTTTTCTTTTTAATTTCGAAGTAGATTTTTAGTTATTTTATCTTTTAGCCCGATTTACAACGACTTTGGCCGATACTCGCACAAATTGATTCCTTAGCGATCTAAAATAGCACTATAGAGTTTTCATCTTGACACCATCGGAAATATCGAAATAGTCCTTTTGAAACACACTGTGAATAGAATCCATACGACTATTAGACGATTTTAGTGAATTTTTTTGAAATTATACACATCTCGTGCATTTTAAACTTCCCCGATTCTTATATTACGATATACAGAAAATAGACGGTCCCATCCATCTTCATTTTTTATTTCAGCACTGAGTCCAATATCACAGATGACCCCAGAAAGAAAAGAATAATTTCATAAACCCATCCGTTGGTTAATCATAATTTTTTTTTTATCCGAAGCATGTCTTTGATTTTATCAGGCTGCTAGCTTTCTCCACGCGACCGGGAGAATTCTGCTCTTTACCAGAGCTGTTGTATGTATTGAAACTAATTACCACGGGAAGATTTTAGCGACAGTCTGTATTTATAGACTAGGTATACATTTAGATTTATTACTTAGGTTGGTTTCTCTGCTTGGGTTAAATCTTGAAATCCATTTTTGACCCACTTCTGTCGAGTCGATTTCCTTAAAATTGATACACGTACGTATTTGCGATGACAGTACACTATTTCATCCAATTGCAGTGGATTCTCTCCCTGGAATCATGCCCAGAATGGCCCGTAAAAATCCCATTGTTTTAAGATAGTTTAATTTTTTCCCTCTTTTATGATATATACAGGGTGATTAAAAAAAGATGGGACACACTTTACGAGGTGGTAATACACACAAAACCAAGCATTTTTCGTCACAGTTTACCGAGTCGGAAATGAAACTGAAAGTATTGACAGGGCAATGGATTGGGGCGCGGCAGCCCAGTGGGTCAGCGCGCGGGAATCGCACTCGGACGGCCTGGGTTCGATTCCCGCCACTGCCAAAACTGCCGCCGTGTTCACGCAGAGTACAATCACGTTAAACATGTGGGCCCGTAAGTCCTTCCGAGAGGTTGGTGATAGGGGAAGGAAGGTACGGTCCCCGTGGATGCCGTCCCCGCTGGGTTCCGGTCTAAATTGGGTGACACTTCCCGGCCATCCAAACAGATACCTTATATCTTTCTGGTAAGTCGGATGGTCTGGGTCGAAGAAGCAGAGCGATGGATTGGACGAGGTGGCCCCATAGCTTGCCCCCCCCCCCGATCTGTCGTGTCTTGACTTCTTTTTGTAGGGTTATCCCAATAGACTCGTCTATGACACTTCCCTTGAATTTGAATCTGAACATGAACCGTTCTCGATATATTGCATATTTTCCAAATAAATTTATTAAAAACTACATAAAATAAAAAAAATGCATTAACTATTGGGAAATAGGTTCACTTTTCATATGTACTAGCATGCGATAAATTCGGTGACATCATTCTCGTGGATCTAGCTCATTCCATTCATAAGAAAAGTTACTTTGGGTAATACTTTTGTAGTTGTACGCCAATAGTCATCTATCTGCTATAACTTATTTCTCCGTCCATAAAGCTTGGCGAGATTTTGGCGACGATTTGGGCGGAATGTACCAACTTAGCGACTTTTTAAATATTACCAAATTAACGAAAATTGATAAAAAAATAAATTGATAAAATTAATTAAATAATTAAACAAATTAATTAATTAAACAATTGATAAAAATTACTCTAAATCAATGAAAATGATGCATCCATGATAATTGACAAAAATTTAATATCTTTTAAAGAATATAAGAATCTACGAGTTCTATAAGAATAACCTATTTTTCCATCCGTAACGGTTGAATAATATTTTGGTGACGAATTTTTCGGAATCTCCAACTTGGTGACTTTTTAAATGTTGCCAAATGGACGAAAATGTCCCCCAATTAATAAAAATTCGGCAAATTGATGAAACTGACGTTGAATCAATGAAATGACGACTCATTGATGAAAATTCAATATCTTGGAAAAAACATAAGAATAAACTATAAGAATTACTTATTTCTCCGTCCGTAACGCGTGGCGAGAAATTTAGCGGAACGTCACCGCCAACCTAGCGATTATTTTAAATGTTGCCAATGTGACAAAAAGTCGCCGAATTGATAAAAATGACTTTAAATGAGAAGTCATGTTTCGCAAACTCTGATTTCCGTCGTATGACGAGCGTACCTTCTAGTATATGAGACCTCTCCGTTTATCTGTAACACTTGGCGATACATTTGGCGAAGTTAGATAATAATCTAGTGATATATCGCCATCTTGGAGAGATTTAACCCTAGATTAATGAAAATATCGTCAAAGTTAATGAAAATAATGTCTAATGGATGAACTAATTATTAACATATTTTAATATATTTACTCTATCGTTTATTGAAGATGCTATCCATATTGATAATTGATAATTTAGAGTTTGAAATATAAGTTAATTGGGTACTTTGAAATAGTATTACATGTCGTCATTCCGGGAAATCGTCAAATGTACAATTCAACGTTAAAAACAGTCCCATGAATCTTATACATTATTTTTTGACTGTAAAAGGAGTCCATTCATCATTGCATTATTAGTCAGGAAAGTCATGTGTTGCCCATATCAGATGTTTTTGAGTGGCATGGGACCCAGAATGGTGCGATAGCTAAACATTATTTTTTACTTGTTAGGTCATTTTATTAAAACCGTGTGACTTTAAGGGTTTTTATAATATTTTATCCAGATATACTTTATAGAAAAAATAAATGGTTTCAGTTCGATCCTAACAGACATATTCTTCACTCGGTGAGCATTTAATTAGAAAGAATCTATTAATTTACCGGCTAATTGATTCCTGATAAGCAGCCTTTTAAAAACTACGGGCAAAATGGATCCATTTAATTTTGTGAAAACTCGATGATTTTATATACCGTAAACTGGGATTCCTTTGGTCCTTTATGGGTTACTTTGGGCCCACTCAATGGGTACAGAAAGTGGATGACGCAACTTTTAGGCAAAGTTCGTATTTAGGGTGACAGATTTAGGTATTATTATGGTAACTTCGTTATTTCGCCTCTAAAAGTTGCGCCGCGCGAAACATTTGCATTTCCGTGTTGCGAAACACGGTAGTCGTAGCTGAAGAAATTTATTTAGAAATTTAGATTATTTTCTTTAGTTTTCTGTTGGAATACTAGATCATGAAATGCTATTTATTTGCATCCTCATTTGAATATCCAAAATAAGTAATTTTGTACGCAAAATATTTTGTGTACAAAATGACTGACTGTCTGTACTACAATGGCTCTAACTTGAGTTTTGATTTCAGTTCTAAGGGTCACCTCTTGCAGAAAACGTTATGCCTACTCGAGCTATCTTTGAAATTTTGCGATAAACTATTTGTACTTAAGCGGGTCGCGAAATCGATTCTCTGCAAATCTCGTGGTAAATTGGAATTTTTTTTTCTATTGCTTTCGCGTCGTTATTCGAGATGGCCCGTTAAAGATTCGTAAAGACGTTGCGTGTGCAGAACCATCAAGAAACATTCGACGTCATTATGTCTTTTGTGCCACACATTTAGCGAAAGCCTTTTCGAACAACTGGTAATGGAATGACAAATGTCTTCCAAAATGTTGGCTCCCATTCTCTAAATGAGGTTCGAGTGGCTGGAACGATTGAATGAATCTATTCCCTTGAATCGACGTAAATAAATAATAATTTTGTGTGAAGTGCCAACATTTTTCTTCAGCCCGAAACAATTTCAGTATAAAACCTGTTGAAGTCCATTTCAACTTCGACGATAAGAGTTTGCCATTTCGTCCCAGTAGCTCAACAGTAGAGCGTCGGCTGGTCCGTTCGGAGATCCAGGGTTCGATTCCCGGTAGGGGCAGCAAGAGTCTTTACAATGGCGCCCAAACCCATCAACCCTGTAGGTTAGTGCAAAAATGTCGGAGGTCTGAAAGTGACCCTACTACTAGTACGGATTCAATGGGCTCTGGAATATGGAGTGCCGATTTCAAAATTGAGGGGATAACGACCCCGTAGGATACTGACCTGTGTAAAAATAGTAGTAGCAGGAGGGGGTGTCAGGCAGCTTGTCAGTTGCCTACCCATCTGATATTAGAGAGTGGAGAATGCAGAGTCCACTTCGAGGACAAGAGCTTGCCATTTCGTCCCAGTAGCTCAACAGTAGAGCGTCGGCTGGTCCGTTCGGAGATCCAGGGTTGTACTCCCGGTTGGGGCAGCAAGGTTTTTTACAAACTCTTCTTCTGAAATACACTCCGTTGCAAAATTATATATTACTCTTAAAACATTGATCTACAGCCGGGGACTGATTAACCAACCCATTTAGGAGAAGCACGACCCCATTTGGGGGGGGGGGGGGGCCCATTTTGATATTGTGAGCATAGCCCAAGAAATTTTCCATGCACTCATCCGTGCTTGAAAAATTCTATGACCGCTTTGCCCTGGTCAATTAACCGTCCTCATCAACAAACTGCTTTTTTAAACAGGTTGCCCGTACCCAAAATCCTAAACCATAGTCTATTTTATTATTGAATCACGGGTGGTCCATGTTTACTTTTCCAACGAGTTCTAACTGAAATATTAACTGCCATGCTACCTTTTTTCGTTAACAATTCAATATTTACATGTAAAAAACAAAATCTGGGTAATACAAATTCGGGCTCAGACAATCCAACTATTTCTGTATTTGCCGGTACGGGCAAGATACTATTTAACTGAACTATTTGACACATAACTTACATTAAGAAAAAAGTATCAATCGAAGAGGCAATTTGGAGGCCCATTTGAATCTTTTGAAGGAAAACGTGTTCTTACCGTACATTTTCGGTCATCAAGCCCTGCGTACAGCTGCGAAACTCGGCATGCAAATGTCATTTTAAGAGTGATGCAAAGGATCTAACTGTCAGCGACAATGATGTTATAGGACCCATGCAACGCGCATGAGAACGACGCATTGTGCTGCATTTAAAACGACCGGTCTTCTTACTCACAAGCCATCGGAACTCGATTTTCTGCTTCGATACTGCAAATTGTGTACAAAGATGTTTTCGAGACGTACTCTACGACTCTACGGACAATTGTCGGATTTAGAGAGAGATCGTATTATAGGCTTGAGAAAAGCGGGTGGGTTCAACAGACTGGCCGTTGCAGCCTTCTTAGAATACCACTGTTGCTATATTTAGGGCGACCCGTTGCAACACTTAGGGCAGAATCTTCCACAATGGGACATAAGCTATTTAATGGACTCTATGCCGCACCGAATATCAGCTTGTACAGCTGCCAGGGGAGGATTGACCCCTTGCTAAATTGTCATTTTCTTGTTTCCACCAATTCTTAATAAAAAGTTTTTTTTCCTGCCAAATTCTAATCGCTTGCATATTTCCTTAAACGGCACATAGATGCTGAGTTTCGCGCCTGTAGCTCCATTTCTTATGGGTTCCTATATTTTTTTTGCAAGAGTGTATTGACAGCTTCTGTGCCACGCATGCATTTTTCTCGACGTTCTTGGCGAAATCACGTGGTTTAGATTTTTTTTAACCGACCGTATTTGATATGAAAAAATGGGATGTATACTGCAACTGACTTTCCCTACATAACATTCCCTACATTTTACTTCTCTCATACTAAGATAATGCTGTACAAGATCCATGGCTCCCTGTTTGTAATGTCGAATGGAGGAATGTCATCCATTTTTTTGCGAAATTATGTTTCATGTTTTATTTTTTATTACATGCAAATGGCGTCATTTATAAAAAGTTAATGTGCTAAGATTTTCAGATATAGCCCCTTTCTGATCTAAAATGTAAAGAAAATAAAATGCAAATTAATGTGACTCCCTGTTATCAAAGGAGTGAATACTTTGCAAATGCTTTTAACCAAAACTGACTTATAACGAAAACAAATAAGTGGCTGTGCGGCGTGATGCACCTCACGTCCGGGAACATGGCCTTCTTCGGCTGGCGCTAAAAGTATAGCCTTTAAAACTAAGCTCTGGCGTAATAAGAAGCTGAGATTCGAAATTATATTTTATGTCACTTTCAAAACACCTAACATTGAGAGAACAAAATAGGGCTTTGATTCATTCGAAATGATAAAAAAAAAGTTCCTTTACTCTAGAAACAAAATAAAAATAAGAAAGACCAATCATGCATATTAACCAAGCATTGATTATGAGACACTTTCCAACTGTGCAATTTCATTTAAACATTTTTTCATCTAAAATGAGATATATTCAGCGGAGATATATTTTAAATGATCACAGTACTATAATAATTTATTTTACTTAAAACTTTACAATAGAGGTAAAAGTACTTTCTAACTCCCTGTTTAAAACTTCATCGAAAATGGCAATACTATCATGCTTCTCTATGCAAAATCAATGAATATTTCATTCATATCACCTATATTCCAGACTCTAGAGCTAAATTATTTTGCGTTAAAAAATTCAGCAATTCTTATATAACTTATCTAATAGCTTTATTTGTTTACATTCTACATACGTTAAAATTAGGTTTCGTTGCGGAAATAATCAAAGTTGGATGATCATTTAAACTCAAAAATAGTGTCATTGCATTGATGCAGTATATAGATGAATAGAAAAAATAAAGCGGTTTTAGGACAGATGCAACACTCAATATAAATTTCAAATAAATTTAAAAATCACGATTTCTACTCTGGAAAAGTAAGATGGATGCCCTATTTTATTTTGAAGTGGGTCACGTGATCTCTTCCTATAATATGGGTGTCATTATTATTTTAATGTTTATTTAAAAACTGCCGAACCTACGTTGTTCGAAATTTTTTATGTATTTTATAGGATAGTTTAAATATTTCCTAAAATATTCGAAGCCATTCGTGAATTTTTACTTCGTTTAAAATATGTTTGAAACATGAGGTCCCATAGGGTTCCATGTATTTAATTTTTTCAACTCGGGTTCAATCTAAATCCAGTTGGGTGATATTATTCATTTACATTCCCATAGTGTCTGTCCTCACAGACCGTTTGAATAACATATTAAAATTTCAATTTTATAAAGTCATTTCTACTACAGTGATCGTGCGAACGAAGAGACAGACAGACCCAAGTCATAACCACTTTTCAACTCTGTTGGAAAGCGTTAATAAAAGGAAATCTGACTTTTAAAATTTAAAAGTAATAAAAAGCACGTGACAGACATAAATTCATTTTTTCTTTTTTTCGCAATTCATTACATTGAGTTTAATTGCACAAAAAAACATGGATAACTGTTTGAAATGGCACTTAATTTGAAGTTTTATTTCAATTTTTTTTTTATTTAGAGGCTGAAGGTATTTTTAAAGGCGACGTGGCAAACATGCAAAAAATATCTCGAACGGTTTGTCCTAGAGTTACAGAGTTGGATTTATTCTTTTGATCGTGGAAATGGAAATATAAAACAAGCATGTAATGAATACATTTACGAATACATACTCCTTTATTTTTGATTTTGGCTGGCCATGCTGCTGAAAAAGGCAGGTTCTTTTCCTTCCCGAATCGCACCCACATCTAATCAGCACCAGGGTAACCCATAAATGATTTTATATACTAGGTTTTGTGAAATCCAGTCCATTCATGTTTTAGCAGGAGTGGATACAGACGATTTTTGCGAACTCTATCGAAAAGTGAGGCAGGTTCTTTTCTCTCGAATCGTACCAAATTCTAATCAGCACCACAAATGACTGACCAATAGAATCCTTTTAATCTTCTCGCTCCGCATGGCTCAAAGGAACAAAAATGTCTTCATAGGTTTTGCGTTGATTATTTGTTTAGAACTTTTCAAAACAAGTTCGCCTCGGCCAGGCTTCGAAAACTTTCGAAGCCCGGTCCAAAACTCCGCAAGAAAAAGTCCGTGAGCCGGGCTGGGCCTAAGCCAGATAGAACTCGCGGCTGAAAAATTCATAAAGGTCTCCGAGATGGGCTCTGAGCTGAATGATGCGTTGAATTTGGACTCTTAACAGCGCAGTGTCAGTATGTCAGCGCATCCACTGCAACCCCAAAGTCTGACAAAACTGATGTATACTCATTCGACCATGCTCAATCCAAATATGACATCCAAATTGGAAATTAACCTTAGAATCTGCAAAATAGCCTCTCAAAATTTGGCCTTTTTTGCTATTTTTACTTTCTCTGCAATACATAGTAATGTATAGGGAAAGTATAGGAATCATGTCGAAAATCGCAACTGGAGTTTTCGGCGGATTGACACGATTTGGGACCTCTAGAACACGAAAAAACTATTTTTAGCGTGACGTCTCTGTATGTGTTTGTCTGTCTGTGTGTCTGTGTGTGCAATGTATGTATCCACTCTAACTAAAAAACCAATGGACCGAATTTCACAAAATTGGGAAGCTAAGTCACTTGTGTGTGACTCTGGTGCTAATTAATTTTGGATACGATTCGGGATAAAACAACCCGCCTTTTTTTTTTTTTGCAAAAATGGCCTGTATTCACCCTAGCTGAAAAAATAAAAAAACTACGTATGCTCAAATATATCACTTAAATGCTTGTTTTATACGTAATTTTTGACGATGAAATGAATAAGACCCACCCCATTACACCATTCTCGAGATATTTTAGTTTTTCCCATGTTCGCTACGCCACCTTTGAAAATAAGTCCAGTTACCTAATGAGAACGTAAATTGAATTAAAAATGTCAATTCCGTGTCATTTTAAATAATGATGGGCGTTATTTTGTGCCATTCAACTCAATGTAATGAATGATTGAAGAAATAAAGAGAACGTGGGTATGAGTCTGCAGGTGTTGCCCACAGCAGATTGATGTGTTGATAATCAGAGGCCGAAGGTAATGCAATTGCATGATCATGAGACTAAACATCTCATGAAGTGAGAGATGAGACCCCGCCATCGTTCAGCTGACTAAGAAAGTCGAGAGTGAGAGGTCATCTCCATTTAGAAATTCAGTTAGAGAGACTTTATTTCACCTTTATCTTCAAATTCATGTTTTAACAATGCAATTAATGTTTACATACAGATTAGTTGGAGCATGGACGTAAAAGTAAGGAGTTAAAACTTCATATTAAAAAAACTCCCCTATCGATTGAGACAATCATACAGGTGACGCTGGGATAAGATAAGTAGCTCCATTGTATGCATTTCTACGGCGGAAGGCCTAAAATATTGATTTAAACTGTCGATTTTATAAAAAATAAATGATGAGCGCGATGTAAAGTAGAACTGAAACAATCAAGAATATTTCTACGGATTCAAAATAATTTTACCTTTATTATTTATTTTTATCTCCATATATTTTGTATACTATCCTATAACTATGAAAAAATACTAGTTAATTATACTCATAATGAGGAAACCTTTCAATTAAAAACAAAGTAAAAAATACATATACTAAAGGCTACGCTTTTCGGTTGTGTCAACTAACAATAGCAGCTACTTTACTAACACGAACGACACCTAGATATCATTCTCAAAACATTGTGGGATTTTCAAGCTTTTCATTCTTAGGAGTTTTATCTCCTTCTTCCTAACTCAATGAGTTGGAGCTGAATGGTAGGATCCATGAAGACTGTGAGAGTTAGTCCATGGTATGACCAGAAATTAAAATTTGATGTGGTCAGCACATGACTTTCCTTATATTGAATATTATATATCCCAATATATATATCCTTATATTGATAGCAATGAATTGACTACTTTTACAGTAAAAAAAAATAGGTTATTCTATTAGTAGATACTTATATTCTTTCCAAGATATTGAATTTTCGTCAATGAATTTTCATTTTCATGGATTGAGCGTCATTTTCATCCATTTGGCGAAATTTTCGTTAATTTAGCGACATTTAAAAAAGTCGCCGAGTTGGCGACATTCCGCCCAATTCGTTGCCAAAATTTCGCCAAACATTATGGACGGAGACATGAGTTATTCTTATAGCAGATAAATGACTATTGGCATTCAAATACAAAAGTATGACTCAGAGTATCCTTTCTCATGACTGGAACGAGCGGGATCCACAAGAATGATGTCACCCAATGAATCGCATGATATTACATATAAAAAGTGAACATGTTTCTCAACAGTTAATATTTTTTTTAATTTATGGGATTTTTTGATACATTTTTTTAAAAAATGTGCATTATCTCAAGAATGGATCATGATAGCTTTCTAAAGTTTATGTCAATCGTTTTCTAAGGAAAAATTACATAAATGTTTATTTGCGTAACTTTATCATAGGTTTTGGTTTTTTGATGATTTCTTCAAAATTTTACTCGAAAATTTAGGATGGGGGGAGGGGTTCTGAACATTCGATTGTGTTTTAAAACAATAGACTTCTAGTAATCACGGATTGTATTTTTGTATCGAATTTCATTCGAATCGCCCCATTTGTTCATGAGATATCGTCTCCATTCACTGACACACACACATACTTTCACACACACACAGACATCACCTCAAAAATGTTCAATTCTTGATCAGGGATGCTTCAAAAGGTGCTCTTTCGAATTCGAATGTTCGACCCCGTCACAATACCTTCCTTATACATTATACTAAGTATATAAGGAAAGTAAAAAGTGAGAGGTATTAAACTTGATAAATTACTTTGTCAGTGTACAGCAGCGTCCATTCATTGCGTTATGTTAGGGGTTGATAGCGCGTATGTTTTGGGAGTCTTTTAAGAAATGGCATTGTCGAATGGGAGGGGTGTATGGCTCGTATGTGTCTCTGGATAATACGAGCAAAGGGGAGGATTGACGGGAGTGGATGTTCGCCAGTTTCTATTCCCCATGCATGACCGCGGTGTATTGGACGGGTATAGCACTGGGGCTTTGCTGGTTTGCGACTCTTCGCAAACTACACTACTCAAAACAATTAGGGGACATTATGATTTTGGAAATAAACTGCGGATGAGAAAAAATTTTGTTGGCTGATATAGGATCCATGGGTGTTGTAAACTATTAGAAAAGAAAATGACGTACAAAACAAGGATTAATTAAATTTTATTCTTCTTTTTTTCTGAAATGCATATTTTGTATATGTTATAAAAACGAACAAAAATTGTGATTTATTGGATAAAAATGAATTTTAATAGCAGGTATGGTTTCCCCTGACCGAAAGAAATGTTGCACTCCTATGAGGCATGTAATCAATGAGCTAATTAAGGAGGTACTGGAGCATTCTCTCCTAATCCTGTAGAAGAACGGTTCCAACTGCTGAACTGATTCTGGGGGTGATAAGTGACCAACAAGAGAATGATTTCATCCCCGATTGCTGCAGTGTAAGAAACCACAAAATGGCTGAGAATCTTATCCCTATACCTCTGAACCGTCAGTGATCCATTTCTGATGATATACAGTTCGGTACGGTCATTAATAGAGATACCGGCCCAGGTCATCACTCCTCCTTTTCCAAATCGGACCCTTTTATTCACAAATACAGGATTATTCAGAGTACCACGTTCTCGCCAAATGATAATCCACCTATTGTCAGCTTTTATCCTAAAGCGGGACTCGTCTGAGAAGAAAGCATTGCTCCATTTATTTCGTCTCCATCTAAGATGCTCTTGTGCCCACCTTCTGCGGTACCCCTGTGTCGTGATTGTGTTTAAATGGACGTATGGTTTTATTTCTGTTTGAGAGCGAGTATTAATTGTATCACGTAAAAATGTCCTTTCGATTGATTTCCACTCAATTGACGTTTGACGGAAGCGAGTTTTAAATTGAGAATTTGTTTATGTTCCAGAATAAAAATAATAAAATAATTTGAATTCGCTTTTTCTGCTGGTAGGTTTTTTGTCTTGTCGGTTTTACGCATGCGCGATCTTTTGAATGTTTTGGCGGTAGAGAGGTAATAACGGGGAACGAGAAGGTAGCGTGTGTTTGGGTTCGCGTTCGGATCGCGGATTTTGGAATGAAATGGATTGGAATCGAATATATATGGATTGTATTCCAGAGAGTATAATGTCTTAGGGAGAAGGAGTGGTTTTGGGACCGGTATGACTCAGACGAGGATATGATCTTCGTTCTTGTAGATATGCAACAGTTTTGCTTTGAAGAAATGGCTTTCGATTCTGTTGGAATAAAGACTTCTTCCCATAGGTCGGCCTTGGAACGCTATTAAAAACGAAGTGAAGCTTATCTACGGCGATTTGACCCTTTTTCGTGACTTTTGATTTCTGAACTGATTGTTGTTGAGATGTTGTGGAAAAATTTTGATGAAGTTTCGATTCCATCCTGTCGTGAAAGCCGTCAGGTATTCTAGAAGAGCAACGAAGTTCCTGTTATTTCCCGAGTACCTGTTTTGCCAAAAAAAACAACCTCTGTTTCTCTGTTCTTAGTGTGTTGTTGTTGAGACCTAGACCGTCCGACCTACTAGAAAGGTGTAAGGTAACTATTTGGACGGCCGGAAAGTGCCACCCAATTTAGACCGGAACCCAGTCGGGAGGCATCCACAGGGATCGTACCCTTCTTCCCCTACTACCAACCTCTCGGAAGGACTTACGGACTCACATGTTTAACTTGATCGTACTCCACGTGAACACGGCTGCAGTTTTGGCAGTGGCGGGAATCGAATCCGGTTCTGCTAAGTGCAATTCCCGCGCACTCTAACCACTGGGCTACCACGCCCTCCCGTTCCTAGTGTAGAAAACCCAGACCACACGACCAACCCAAAGGCTAATGGTAGCTTTCTGTGTGGCCGGCCCGTTCCTAGTGTGTGAAAAGTTCTTCGTGACCAGCCGAGATGCCAAATGAGTGTTGCGTATGAAGGTTATCGATTGTTCCCGGTTTTGTTTCTCAAAAACTGTGCTGTTTGAAGTTCGGACAGTCCATCCGGAATTTATTTTCCATAAACCAGGATTTTTTTAAAATTAATACATGTATAAAGAGGAGAAGGTAAATTTTTATTTTTTCCTTCTGAAGAAATGGAGTGCCGATCCATGTGCGAATTTGAGTCTTTCATAATTGTCTATAAGAATGAAATTGTTATTCTAAAATATCATACGTGATTTAAGTGTATTATGGAGGTTACTTGTAATGATCATGTATCGGGATGTGTATGTGTACTCTCTCTGTTTTCCCTCCTCCAGGGGTGTTCCCATGTGTCACACCCCACCGAGAGCGATTCTGAGTTATTGGCTGATTCATTTAAAATGTACCATTCTACTATAAATGTTATTAATATTGATTCGATCACTGGCCTGTTATTTTCTGATATAATAAACATTGCTTAAAGTTCTAATTTGCTTCTTGTCTGTGGTTTCACCAGCACGGTGGACCGCTGTTAAAGAAACACAAACCATGTGTCTGCGAGCATACAAAACAACATGATGGATTCGGTTTCGAACAGTTTGAGTTGAAACCCTGATGCAAGTAGCCCTTCGAAGTTGCAACAGAGTGTCGTTCATACTACGATTGCATCTGACAGTTAGTGTTAAATACCAGTTCTCGTTTTGCGGTGTTTCTACGACCTTGTCCTGGTCTTCGGCTAACATTTCCAGTTTCCAAAAACCGATTCCATAGTCTGGAAATGACACACCAAGGTTTTCCTCTATAACGGGTTGCGTTTGGCCCGCCTCTGAACGACCTACGGCCCTCCAGGCTACCGATTTGGCTGAGTCATGCTGTTGAGACAACGTATTCACTGTAACGAGCATTCAACGCAGGTCAATTGTTTCTAATCTCTTCCTACATAATGAATGCTGCAGATCCATTTTCACTCCTTATCTAAAGTGCGTTATTTTCAACGCCACAGAAAAAATTTGCATATTCCTCTGCTTTTGAACGTGATAATTTTCCTTTTTATTCTAATTTCCTTTTTATTCTATTTTCCTTTTTATTCTATTTTTCTTTTTATTCTGTTTCGCTTTTTATTCAATTTTTCTTTCATTTTTGTTAAAAAACGAGTCGATTATATGGCTGTTTCGTACCGAACTCCCAAATATCCCCTAATTGTTTTCAGCAGTGTATAATAATCATGAAACAATTGTACTTTTACATATCATGCCTTTAGAGAAATATTCTGTTGAAACGGTCCTCGTAAGTTTCATTGAGTGTCCTGAGCCAGTTCGTGGATTCGCTTTTTGCCGCCCCTTCAGTCTAAGGGAGAAAAATTGTGTTCATGCGCAGAGTTATTGATTAGAATCGGGTGCTGGGCAGTATTTTTTTTTCAAAGATGTCTGAAATGAAGCGTACATTGGAGGTACACCGCAAGAGTTGGGTAAAGAGAGCGCATAAAGGAAAAGAGGAAAATATTTAGTTCTTCAGGTGAACTATTTGTTCCATTCCTGTCTTCGGGTTTTTCTTTTTTCTTTTTTATCAAATTGATTTTCTTACGTCAGCTCTCATAACGAGTATAACTAGGATTAAGAAAGACACCCATATTGCAAATAACAGTAACCATGAACCGGTTTGCGCTTATTATGCGCTCATCAGCACGGAATAGCTGTTAACTGTATTGGAAGCAAGATAACTTGCTATTGGCCGCCACTTTGCAAAATTCAATAGGAAGTGACAGAATCTACGTGGAAAGACTGCAATTGTCAGTTCAAGGGAAACCTGCAATTGTCAGTTGTCTGTTTTTATAGGGAGTTGTATAAGAAATAGTAATGGGAAAGAATGAGAGGGGTGCATAAATCCATTTTTTAAAGTAAGTTTATGCTCCATCTAATCGAGAGCACTGTGTCTGCCGCAGAAGCGGACATAAATCCCGAAATCGAAACCGATGAGTGCAAGTTTGATTCCTGCCAAAGTTCGATTCCCCCTGTATCGTATATTTTTATAAAAAATATACGATACACTTTTCAAAATGCGTCTTAATAAATTTCTACGTGATTTTGAACTGGAGTTGTAAATGGCTCGAAAAGTTGAGTTTCTGGAGTATTTTATCGACGGTGAAGCGCAGTTTAGTATTAGAATCATTTTAATGATTTTCTTATAATAAGTCATTAAAGTAATTTTGGATGCAAATGATTTTCCAATTTTCCGCTTTTTAAATTTTTATTTACTTATTTATTTAAAAGAATGCAAGCTGCGGAATAAAGTCCCAGTAACAGCTTGCAAGATAATATTCAACGCAAAAATATACAGATTGAAATATTTTAAAATGCATTAAAATGCAAAATATTTACAACACATGATCTTTTTTTTTTAAAAAAAACCACTTTTGGATGAACAAAAAATACCAAGATTATCAGGAAAACGTCGAATATTTTGAAGGGGAGCATTTGCTTACCCTGCCTTTTCGGTAATCAGGTCCTGCTCATTACAACCGAGTAGGTTCCAGACGAACGATATGTACATTTTCTGAATCTGTAACCACCCTCAAAACACAAAAAAGGGCAAAAATAATGTTTATAAGAGTCAGGTACTGTCCAACCATCCATCACGCAGAGCTGACCCATCATACGGACGAAAGAAAAAAAAACTTATCACGTGACAAGGGGTTGTGTTCGGAAAGTGGGATTCTGTGTAAAGGTATTGATCCACCATCGCCGCTAATACAGCTGTTGTCGAATTCCTTGTCTTAATGGAAACAATATACTTGAGATATCTTCGCTGAGAACAAAAGAAAGAAAATGTTTGTACCGTTGGTAGATGGAAGACGTTGGCTTCTTTCACAGTCTATTTGTCTTGATGATACAGTTTTGCCGTTTTAAAAGCTTTTAAAGCATCTTTTGGAATTCTTCTTTCCCGATGTTCATTTTGAATTTATTTTCTTCAAAAGTATAGCCGTTGTAATCTCGTTCTGAGAAAAGGAAAAGAAGTGCTCAACTCAACCAATGAATGTCCTCAACATGTATGCCAAAGACATAAAAGGAAAAGAAGGGCTCAACTCAATATGTATTCCCAACATGTATGCCAAAAGCATTTTAGAATAAGAAAATCGTTCAAAAGTGCAAATAGGAGGAGGTGCTGCAAACAAGAAAGCTGCGCATATACAAAAGTAGAAAGAGGTATGACTTACAACGACTGTTTTTACTGTTTCATGTTTGATCGTTGAATGCAGTGTAAATAAGTGTCATTGAAAATATCAATGACTGCGGTACTTCTTCAATGGTTATTTTAAAAGGCGGAATCTTCAAACCTATATGCTTGTAGTGTTGATTATCCCACTTACCCGTAGGTCACTCAAAACCAACACATTCTAATAAAGCAGGTGTAGAATTCCAATACTCAAATGAACCAAATGCTTTTCTGGGTTAGACTAATCAATTTATTTACATGTATCAGTGTGTGCAATTATCTATATACATTCATTATATGAATCAGCATTTTAAATCGTCCGAAATAGTGGACGTTCTTGCCCTGGCAAATTGGGATTTTACCCACAAATAGTGTCAAGAGTCAAATATTACTAATTAAAGTAATCCAGAGATATGAAAGACAGGAGGCATTGCAAAGAATAAACAGATAAGAGATAACAGAGTGAGCTCACCAAAACTTTGTCACACCGAAGGTTCGCTCTGGCCAACGGCCGTACCGTGCTGAAAACACCGGTTCTCGTTAGATCACCGAAGTCAAGCAGCATCGGGCGCGGTTAGTACTTGGTGAGTGACCACCTCGGAACACCGCGTGCTGTTGGCCATCTCGGGTGCGGTATCCCCGTGGTTTGCGCGCTAGATTTGCACGCTACCACAAATGCCGCCGTGTTCATGCGGAGTACGATGACGTTAAACATGTGGGTCCGTAAGTCCTTCCGAGAGGTTGGTGGTAGGGGAAGGAGGGTACGGTCCCTGTGGATGCCTCCCCCACTGGGTTCCGGTCTAAATTGGGTGGCACTTCCCGGCCGTCCATACAGTTACCTTACACCTTTCTGGTAGGTCGGACGGTCTGGGTCTCAACAACAACACCGAAGGTTCGCTGAGGCATATCATCTACGAACGCCGCGGAAGGGGCGCATGTCTTTTTCTCTTGACGTCGGAAACTCCCTTTTTCCGATGTCCTGGATCTGAAACAGACTAAAATATATTTGTTGAAGCACACATCTTTAAAGTCATTCTGCATGTGGAGTCGTTCTTAATGAAAGAATGTTCTGGCCCATCTTAGTGGGTGGAGGGTGAGATCGACCTCTGGATCAACCAGCGGGTTAGTCAGATTTTATGGATGGATGCTTCTTTAGCAGCCTCAAGCACTGGTAACTCCCCGAGTCGCTTGAGGTTGAGTCGGGGTAGAAGTCCTGTGTTTCAGCCCCATTGCTCGTAATACATTTTGTCATAAAGTACTTTGTATTTTAGATGCTGTTAAGTCATCTCTCCAAACTAGTTGTCGCCACAGTTTGTTCCCCTGTCAATCACTCCACTATGTTTGATGATTCATCATTTCATGTCACAGTGCTCAAGCACAGAGAGGTGCGGTATTTATTTTCCTATTGGAATGAAAAGACAAAATGCACGGTCAAAGATGTATAGACCATTTTTGCTATGGAGCGCGTTGTATTTACGCAAAATATAACCATAAAAGCGCACCAGACTCGAATGAATGCACCCTCTGTGTAATAAAATCCAGCTGATCGCCATGAAAAGCAATTTGTGGGTGTGAGTGTGGAAGACAAGCGATCGTGGTAGTATCCTGTTTCTTGGATCTCGTTGCCCGACATTATTTTGTATTCTGAAAATAAATCTCCTATCCCGAGCTGTTGATGACCAGACAGTGAGATTCGCATCAGGGCCACCTATAAAAAAGGCAAATCATAACACATTCTAAACGGACACCACAACATCCATACCCACAGGTTTTCCCATAAACGCAGGGTTGTAGGAATTGATGATGATGGGTCCCGAGCCAAGTTCGTACCCGGGACCTAGAGTTTACAAGATCGACATTATAAAGTTTGACTAAAAGTTAGCTTCGGATCCGAACTTATAATCCGGGTACTGATTCCTAGCATCTCCGATCTATGTCTTTGGCAAGAGCAGAGTCGGCTGCTGCTACAGGGTTTTCTCCCATGGGAAAAGTCTGTGTTAAAAAACACTTGGGTAGGTTGTTACGTATAATGCAGCCTTAAGTCAGCCGATCGATTCAATAATCTATGTATTTTTATAGAATGTAGCCTCAAAAGATAAAGCTATGGGTAGACAGGACTCTTGATGATATAGCCGTATTTCATATCCTAATGGGAAGGCATTTTATCAAAAGGCACCTCCTTTTAAATGAATTCTGTTTTTAAAATAGAATGTCTCTTTATAAATGTTCACTCGGAGGGTTTTCTCGGAGATGTTCTCCTTGATTTAGGGATATCCCTTTATCAAGTATTTATGGCCGAGTTTTATCTCGAGTCTCCGCGGAGAACGCCATTTCTCAACCTTTTGTTCTTTTGCGTCTGCGCTAGATAATCATTTTCTTTGGAAGAAGGGGATCATTATGAAAAGCGTTTCTATTGCTCTCGGTGCGGAACAATAGGTGCGATAGGAATTTTACAGTTTGACTACGTGTCTTATTTTGTGAAGAAAGCTATTCGTAGGAAGCTATGCAACAAATAGTTAACATAAGTTCACATGAAAAGTTTAGCTAATATTTAAACTATTTATTCTCGTTTTTGACACTTTCCAACATAGTTGACAAGTGTTTATGACTCTGGTTATTCTGTCTGTCTATCTGTCCTTTCGCACGATAACTACCGTGAAAATGAATTCATCAAGATGAAATTTTAGTATGTTGTTGAGACGGTCTGTGGGACCTATGGAAATGTAAAGTTTTCGATTGAACCCGTGTTGAGAAAGTGAAATACACGGAACCCCATGCGACCTCATTTTTCAAACATTTTTGAAGCGAAGTTAAAATTCGCATATTGCTTTTAAAATTTTAGGAAATGTTCAAATGATCCCATAAAAAATAGGAAAAAAAATTGAGAAAAATAGGTTCGGTAATTTTTTAAATAAACAGTAAAATAATGACACCCATAGTATATGAAGAGATCACGTGCCCACTTCAAAATAAAATAGGGCATCCATCTTTTTTTCCAGTGTCAAAATCGGGATTTTTAAGTTCTTTTAAATTTATATTCAGTGTTGCATCCGTCCTAAATCTGCTTTATTTTTGCGAATTTCCTGTCCATCTCTATTCTGCGCCAACGCAAGTCCAATATTTTTTAGTTTAAATATCATCCAATTTTGATTATTTCTACAACGAAGCGTAATTTTAACGCATGCAGTAAACAAATCAAGCTATAAGATGAGTTGTATAAGAAACTCAAAATTATTTAGTCTGGAATATAGGTGATATGAATAAAATATTCATTAATTTTACATAGAGAAGCTGACGATTTTACAGCATCGCCTTTTTCGATAAAGTTTTAAGCATGGAGTACTTTTACCTCCATGGTTTTAAGTTTTTAAATAAAATAAATTATTGTAGTACAGTGAAAACAGTTAAAAAATATCCTCACTGAATATATCTCCTTTTAGAGTCAAATTGCATTTCAGTTGGAAAGTGTTTCACAATCAATGCTTTATGCCTGATTGATCTTTCTTGTTACTATTAAGCTGAAAACATGCCATGTAAATAGCAGCAAGGTTCCAATACATAAATAAAAAAATAATTTAAGAACGGCGGTCCACTCAACTTTTTGGTTTCAGTTTCGGAGCACCTTTAATGAATGCAAATGCACGGAAAGCATATCATTATACATTACTACTATATCAACCTGTGAAAGACAGAAAACATAAAAATCATCAAAAATGGTTGCAAGTTTTCTTATGAAGTTTTAGTTTCTTTGATCTCGAAAGAATTGAGAGACATTACGGATTGAGAAACATTAAGTGTAGTTTCAGGATATAAAGAACGCCTCCCTCCATTTCTGCAAGATTTGCATGTGACAAAATGTAAATCACAGATGTCAATGTCTACAATAGTTTACGAAACATACCACGTGCGCTTTATCATCACGGGGGGTGCTTGCGGTGCTTCAGCACCCCCATTACAAATTGCGCAAACACTCCTTTTTTTAACAACTGCCCCTTATTCCAACAATTTTCAGTCTCTCTCTCTCTCTCCCTCCCCTCTCCTCCCTCTCCCTCCCCCTCTCCTCCCCCCTCTCTCTTTATATATATATATATCATGCAGTAATCGGTGGACAAAATATAATGAATTAAAGTTCCACAAGTAAACTATTTGTTATTTTTTTTTCGCATCAGCACCCCCAATTGTGAGTCCTCCCAATGCATAGCACTTCCCATTGTAAAAACCTGGAGCGGGGTCTTCGCAAACCTGACCGGTGCATTCCCGACCGAATGAAAAATCGTTGCAAAACCGACCGAATTCTAAATTGAGGGGGTAACAAATGATTCACAGCAGTTAACGGGGTGGGGGGGGGGGGGGGTTGGACTGGGTGTGTTTAAAAGTTGTTTTTTTTATGTGTTTTTTAAATTTTTTTTATTATTTTTGTTTATTTATTTTTGTGCATTTAAATCAATTTTCCTTCACATTTTATCCAGGCTTAAGGCTGGCAGTATTATTATGACTGGCGTGTTTAAAAATTGTTTTTTTTTTATGTGTTTTTTAATTTTTTTTTAATTTTTTATGTGTTTTTTAAATTTCAATTTCTGTACGTATGAAATTTAATTTAATTTCTGTGCGCATGAAAGGATTGTAAGGTATTTTCGAATGTATTTGTTCAAATTGTACGCTTTGAGTGTATTCTTAATTTGTCCATCTACTTTTACGTACTTAAGTTTTCTTTTCTTTCCTTCTAAATTTAGGTATCTTCTGTCAATTACATAATTGTAGTATTCCGCTTCTTTCTTTAAAGCTGTGACTACTTTCGAAAAATTTGGCTGCGTTTAAAATGCCATCCTTCTAAAGCGTTGTTGGTTCGGTGGCGAGCATTAAAACAGTCCCATTGCGAAAGGGGTGTTTTCCATCCATTGAGAAACAAAATAATCGTAGAACTTCTGCAGAGAAGAACCTGAAGGTGTTTTTTCTTGAATGCACAGCCATCCTTCCTCAATATTATCTACTGGTAAATGCGCAAGAGCTGCGCACATTCTTATATGGAGACGAATTTCCTGATTTTCAGTATACTGACGAATCGGTCCGAATTCTTGCACTTTACGCCATAAACATTGGGTGAAATGAAAATGACAGCCATTAATAACTGCATTTGGAAGTATATTTCGCATTGCCAAAACTGCTCCTTCTTCGAAGTCAATTTTTGGAATATTCTCCGTCAGAAGAGCAAAAAACCTTTCATACGTATAACTTTTCTTTTATCTGGTAAAAAACCGTAAACAATAGGAATTATATTAGTTTCTTCTTTTGAACTTCCAATGTCCACGTGAATAGTGAAAATCTGTTTGACCTGTTGGGAACAACTTTTAAAGGTGCCATCTACAAAGCACTGTGAATTCTCAGCTAAAGTGTCTTTTCCTTTTTGAGTAGCAAAGATGACAATTCTCCCATCCCTTTCATCATCAGCTAAAAGAAAATTCTCAGCACCATCTTTAACGGCCAACAATCTTTCAGATAGTACAATATCCTTAGCCTTTTTCGGCTCCCCTTGGAATCCTTGTTCTTTTTTTCTTATACGATTTAAAGTATGCTTAGTGGATGTGTATACGGGAATTTCTCTGACAAACTCATATCCTTTGTTTAAAATGCTACCGATTTCTTCTTTATATATTAATGGTATTGCAGTATTTTCTTCTCTGGTTCTTTTTTTAGCTCTGTAAAGACAACTTTTCACATCTGTTGCCGCCAAATTAGGCGCCAAGTTTCCTTCATTACATCATCTTCCTTAATTAAAATCCGTCCTTTGCACTTCTTTCTTTCCTACATAGCCTCGTGATCGCTCCACATTTATTTTCTTTATGGATCCGATATTCATAGCCTTTATATAAATCATAGCCTTTTATATGATTCGTTTCAATTATTTTCAGCTCTTCCATTACGACTCGAAATTGTCAAAAGGACTAAAATGATTGCACACCAAATCGAACTGCAAATGATGTTCCACTTTCTACAACTGCGCACTGCCAAGCTGTTTGCTCCGTTTGCTCGATAAATGCCAGGAAATGCATTATACCCCGGTCTTTTGTGACCATTTGTGGGTCTTTTGCTCCCCCCTCAATTTAGAATTCGGTCGGTTTTGCAAAGATTTTTCAATCGGTCGGGTTTGCCACTGCTTCCCTGGCACCGCCTATGCGCTTTACATGAAAAATAGTCATCTTAATAAAAAAAATAGCCTCCTATAGGGTCTGTCCAGAGGCCTATGCAAGGAGTGAGCAATATTTCAGTTATTTCGGTCAATGGGGGATACTGGAGAGCCTGGAAAGATGTTTCGACCTTTCGTTTGTTCGTCAACCAAACATTCGGTGCTGTACCGTGGCCGATGTGCAAAGATTCAACTTTTTAGACGTGAGTGTCTAGAAAGTCTGATATGACGTTTCGAAATTTCATTGGGTCTAGGGATATGCTGGTATCGAAGGAAATAAATGGACGAATGTCGCTGCTAAATCAGCTATTCAAATATTAAATCAAAAAATATATGTTATAAAAATAATATATGACAAGTGGCAAAGTCCATCAAATCAACAGTCTCAAAATAAACTGCATGAGATAAAACCTTTCCTACACAAATGGAGTAGCCTCTCATGTCAGAAGATGTCATTTTAACTCGATTATATAGGCACTTGCTTTTAAAAGAAATTGAACTTTTGGCGTTTCGTTGCCAAACATCAGCGAGTGTGACCCGAGGCTTTAACTCTAATTACCTTTTAATCACATTTTAGCAACTTTTAGCTATTGATCATTTTGTTTCCATTGTTATATATATATATATATATATATATATATATATATATATATATCTTCCATTGTCTTGTTTTATTCACACTTTTTAGCCTTTAAGCTTATGCACTTGTTATTTATTAGCTTTTATGGATAGTTTAATACTATATGACTGGCGCAGCTTATATATATCTTCTTTGGATTTTATGCCAAAAAACCTGAATCAACCAACCAAACACGTCAAAAGACATCAAAGTTCGCGATATTTCGCCCGATGGATTGCCAAGATCAAGCGATATCAATGGTTGCCCTTAAAAGTCCTTTTCTTCGGGCACAGTGCAGTTAAAGGCAATTTTGGTATCCTTACCGACATTAATATTATAAATTAACAAATTTAGAATTTCATATTAGCGCTAAATGTTTCTCGTGCACTGACTTACTATAAAATTTTATTCGTCCTCCCTGTTTTCTATTCTCACTCCCTAAGTAGGCACTTATCAGTGTCGAAACATATAAAAAGCACAGAAGAAAGTCGATATTCTCTTTCAATCCTCCCTAAAAGGGATCTGCGCTCAAAATCTTATCAAAACATATTCGAAAATCCTGATGCCAAAATAGAAAAGCAAAACAAATATGCAATCCTATTCCTGGCGAATGAGGACGGCGGATTTGAAGCCCCTCCAAAACACCCTGGAAACCGCGTGTATCCGGAATACGAGATAGTCATTTATGTCTCCCGGTATCCAGAATATCCCCTTTCCAAAGCCAATGAGGTTTATTGATTTCCGATGCCGTATTTTCAAGGCATTAACTCTTTCACGCTCGCGAGGAATGTATGAATAAAATATTTCTCGCATTTCGTTAACGATGAGAGCGGCCTTTCTTCACGTCCGCGGGAAAGGTAAACAGATTGTTATGCCTCTCTCGACACTCTGATTTTTATCACTCTTCATTTTATTCCCTTTTTGATAACCCGAATAGAAGTTTTTAATAAATACGTTTGGATGGTTATTATTGCGAAATGAATCGTTCTGTTTCGAACTTGTTAGAACTCCTGCAGTCGTTCGTATACATCGATAACGTTAGAGATCTGGGTGAGGGTTCCATTAATGAATTGTGTACTTTGTGAGGTCTGTATAACCTTTGGTTATGATTTCACTCAGTTTACGTTTTAAATTATATTTTACTTTAAAATTAACAAACTGGTTCGGATAGGAAGGCCAATCCTGAACCAGTTGACCATTTCTAAGATCTTGTAATAGAGTAGTTTTGAGTGTCCACGTTCGCGATCTCTAGGAGGAGCGTGTTGTTTTGAGCCATGACACGGTGATTGAGTGACCGACAATCTAACAAGAGGTACTCATCGAGACGTATATAGTGGTGATCAAAAGGATCTAGCACAAGAGCACCTTCTGAAGTTACCCGACAACCGCTGATGAATCGGGTTAGTACCTGACGTCCGTATCCATTTAGTATTCTAACTTTCACGTGATCACCCATCCCCGGGTTTATATAAGTCTTTATGTTGAGTCACGTAGGGGCATGTGCAATTTAATGGTCGTTTTGTATATAGACCTCTTTAGTTTTACAGTCAGTTGCTGTATCCGTTATGTGTGTCGTCTATAAAAAGATTGAAATAACCTAGTCTGTGTGGTTTCCCTTGACTGTAAGGCAACTTTGACTTCAGACAAAAAGTTGTGTAAAGGTGTCGGAATGAGGAATCTTTTCATAAAAACAACAAGTTTTATTCTTACTGTAAAAATCATAAAATAAACTCCATTAACATAATTTGCAATAATAAATCAGAATGTACACCCTTCCTACCATCGTCTGCATCCACACACAACACTCTACACGTACCAACTCGTACCCTCTCCCACCCTCTTTTCTCTCGCCTTTTTTAAAACCTGGTTGCCAGCATCCTCTATCGTCCGCCATCTGCGCGGCTGCTATTTAAATTTAGATTCTTCTTTCCCCAGGGAAGACACTGCTTGAAACATAAGAAGTCGAGAATAGAAATTGTTAATCCTGACAGTTGTAGTTGTGTCATTTTGAGACAACCGGTCTTTACGAAGCCCGCTACATCCTCCGCAACGATCCCTGGTCAGAGGTACTCACAATTTCGTGCTTCACAATGAAATCCGATCAGGGTAGTACCGTGTAGTGACCCACTTCATCTGTGCTAAAGGTTCACATTTTACAACTTTTCTGACTCAAAAGGTTGCTTAGTGTTTCTGTTCTAAAGAATTTATTTAAGACATGCGTCCCTGTTCGTTTATATTTCAGTCCCTCCATATCTAAGGAAGCGTCGTCCGTGCAATCTTCTGGTCGATTCCCTAAAGGTCGCCTGGAAAAAAAAAAAGCGAGATCTGCGTCTCCAGAATCTGGTGTCACCTGAGCTGAATTCGATCTGAATGACGGCGATAGATGGCCCCACAGCTGATCCTGTTTGCCATTAGATCAAAATCCACTGCCATGGCACGATGACTTATTAGCTAGCTAAAACGGACGCTTGCAGTCCACTTTTAATGTTCCTCTTAATTGTTAATTTTTAACTTTAATTGTATTCTTACGCTTTCTCGTCGTCTTGTAAGTTTGATCTTTAAATTTGGACTCATGGTATATTCTACCTAGTCAGATCTTTCCCTTTGCCCCGCCCCTTTCTTACCCCTTCTAGGCAGTCGGCCAGTACCAAGCACAAGCTCATCCTCCAGCAACATCGGATAAAACCATTCCAAGTACATCTCGCGCAGGAAGGTCGAGAAACCTTCAACCATGTGAACATTACAAAATTGGACATCTGACTATTTTGGTGGATAAGTGTTGACGAAATAGATCGTCTTGGCCTGGCTTCAGTCACTCCATTTTCATGCGTGCTGACCCATCGGGTGGTTCAACTGCGTCCGATATAGTTTATTCGTCCCTTATGCGTGCTGCTCAACGAGACTCACTCCGCATATTTTTGTGCATCCATCGCTGGATCCCATCGGAAAACACGTTCATATAAAGTTTCGAATTTTGACTTGGATCGTATCTTTGCACTTCCGGAAGTTTGAACCTCCAAAAGTTTATTTCTTAGATTCTAAATTTCCTATTGAAATCGTTTTGTTTTAAAATGTATAGTTTAATGAAATAAAATGTCTAAAAATTGTTTTTCTATTTCTATTTTAAATTCAGGAAACTAGGGGTCTAAGTCCTCAACTCGCCAATCCCCGCAACTTGCTTCGCACGTCAGGATACTTCTCCTTGTACTCTTGCGCAGGTCGCCCGTACAAAAAAAATCTTGGCCCGTATACAAGAAAAATTTTCAATTGAGAAGTGATGAAAATAAAATAACTCTTAAACTAAATCGAAATTTAACAAGAAAGATCAATCATGCATAAAGCATTGATTATGAAACACTTTTCAACTGCAATGCAATTTTATTGAAACATCTCTAAAATGCGATGCATTCAGCGGTGATATTTTAAAAATGATGACACTACTACAATAATTTATTTTACTTTGGAAACTTATAAAAGAAAATGAACTTTATTCAAATGACGCCATCGAAATATAAATCGTCTGGCTGTCTATGTAAAAGTACTGAATATTTCATTCATACACTTTTATTCCAAACTCCAGTGTGAAATAATTTTGTATAAAAAAAATTCAGCCATTCTTATACAACTCCTCATCTTACAGCTTGATTTGTTTACATTCTGCATCCATTAAAAGGAGGCTTTAAAAATAACGATAAAAATAACGATTTTTACTCTGGGAAAAAATCTAGACGCCGTATTTTATTTTCAAGTCAGTCACGTGATTTCTTTCTATTGAATGGATGTCATTATTATTTTAATTTTTATTTAAAAAACTACTATTTTGCTGAATTTTTGTTTATATATTTTATGAGATCATTTGAATATTTCCTAAAATTTTCGAAGCAATGTGTGGTTTCAGTCCGAAAAATATTCATTTTCATTCCCATAGGTCCCACAGACCGTCTCGACAATATACTGAAATTTTATTTTGATCAAGTCATTTTTACGGCAGTCATCGTGCGAACGGACAGACTGGCAGGATGACCCAAGTCATAAACACTTTTCAACTGTGTTGGAAAGTGTTGAAAAGGGCAACATTTCAACTATATAGATACATGTCAACGAAATCTGAGATCTTGCTACGGCTAGTCTGGCCAGGACGCGAACTGGCAGCTCAAATACCCCTTCTTTGACATTAAATATTTCCTAAACTTAATTTTAAATCGAAAAATAGTTCATTTCAGTGTGTTTCCCTAATATTTCTGTACAGATGTTTCACTTTCATGTTCTTGTATGCGATAGTTTTTGCTGTACGGGGCGGCATCAGCCACTTCCTTTTGTAATATAGAAAGAAACGAAAAATACAATACTTTCCCTATACATTACCATGTATTGCAGGGAAAGTAAAAATAATTTTCGAACATTTTGTGAAGTCGACACTTGGGGGATTTGACAGCGAAAACTACTTCAATAGGAAAATTATTTGAATGGTGAAAATCGGTCAGAACTCATTCTTTCAGGGCCGTAGCCGGAAACGAAATGGAAAAGAGGCTTCGAGGGCGTTCAATAGTCCTGAAGGAGAGCCCTCCCACTAAAAACATTGTTAATAATCAGCATTCATAAACTGTAACAGTTATTATTATACAGGGTGAATTGCGTCTAATCTGCCAAAAGAAAGGGGATGATAGAAGAGCCCACGTGCAGTATAAAAGTGCAGTATAAAACACCATAGCTACCCTGTCCTATCTATAACCGTTTCCGAGTTATGCTGGATAGAAGGAAAGTCTAAAAAATCCAAATTTGTGAGGTTTCTGAAAGGTCTACACGCAAAATAAGCACATAATTTGAAAGAGCAGAAAAAATTCTATAAGATGACACCATTTTCATCGGGCCAACGGCCCTACCCTGCTGAAAACACCGGTTCTCGTTAGATCACCGAAGTCAAGCAGCATCGGGCGTGGTTAGTACTTGGGTGGGTGACCACCTGGGAACACCGCGTGCTGTTGGCTCTTTTCGGGCGTGGTAGCCCGGTGGTTTTTGCGCTGGATTTGCACGCTGTCACAACTGCCGCCGTGTTCATGCGGAGTATGATCACGTTAAACATGTGAGCCCGTAAGTCCTTCCGAGAGGTTGGTGGTAGGGGAAGGAGGGTACGGTCCCTGTGGATGCCTCCCCCACTGGGTTCCGGTCTAAATTGGGTGACACTTCCCTGCCGTCCAAACGATTATCTTACACCTTTCTGGTAGGTCGGATGGTCTGGGTCTCATCAACAACAACCATTTTCATCTGGATATCTGGATTTAACACTGGCGAGGTGCCATGCTTAACCCTCATTTCAAATTCCTGTCCGATCCGTCAAATTGTAGCTAGACGGGTTTTTTCCGATATAGCTGGTTACAGATTTTGGCAACATTTCGATTTTGCACTTCGCCAATGTTTCAGCGCTTGTGGCTCGCCGTTAAATCCAGATATCCTGATGAAAATGGAGTCATCTTATAGAAGTTTTCCTGCTCTTTCCAATTATGTGCTTATTTTGCGTGTAAACCTTTCAGAAACTCCACAAATTTGCTTTGTTTCAGACTTGACGCACTTTCCTTCTATCCGCCGTAACTCGAAACAGCTACAGAGAGGATAGGTGTTTCATGGGCTCTTCTATCACCCCCTTTTGTTTGGCAATTCACACTGTATATATCAATCCATATAAATTAACTGCATATTTATATACAAGCTAAGAGCGATGAGGAACATCCATATTAATATATGATAATTACAATTGATTTTAGTATAAACATTAACTAGCAGCAAAGTTGTTAATCGAAGGAAAATTTTGATAGTATGTATTTACTAGTTAACACTTAATATTAACTCTTAACTAATGATCCCTTGATAACGCTGCAGTAATATCCTGAAGACCAATGTCTTATTTTTTTTTAATTTTAAATGTTTTAAAATTAAATAGGTCAGTAAACGGATCATCTGTATAAGCACACGTTTAGCTCAATTAAAAAATCTTTAAAACGAAGTAATGTATAAGGAAAAAAAATCTCATAAAGCAATTTTTTATGCAAAATTTGGATGACAAGTTGGATCAAATTTCATATCACCACTAGAAATGTAATATTTTATCAGAAGGTCTTAGTATACCTCTTAGGAGGACGAGACTCTAATCCCCTCTGTGACCGTAGATTCAAACTTCTTTCGCCAACTGTTAAAAGTAACGATTGGAACTATGGCTATTTGGATGCCACTCACTGAAACTACTTCTGTTCTTTCTGCCAATAATGGAGATGTACACCAATGAACTGCAGCTTAAGCTGGCTAGGTCGTAGTCATATAAACGCAACTGGAGAGGGGGGGGGGACGTTTTACTTGCATTTATATTATTTCAAAAAGAAGCAGTCCAAATATTTTTGCGTTCTTAACTTTACAATTTTTGTGTTCGTGATTTTTGTGTTTGCCCTTGTGGCGCCATGGGTAGCGTGGGTTTCCAGTCACAGTCAAATACATTCTCTATTGAATTCAATTCTTTATTGACTTAGAGAAATTCGGGAATATACAAGTTAGATCACAAATGTACCCAATTCTGAACTTAAAAATGGATTCTGGTGTAAGACAGTCGAGTTGAGCCACACTCCAGTTAATGGAAGGAGTCTTTCATCGCTCCTATTTTCTGCGTTCCTGCCGTTGAAACATGTCGCAAGAATATCTCTCCTTTCCGAATCCCAACTGGAGTTTCTCTTTCATTCAATGAACTCTTCATCACAGAGACGAAGGTGTCTGATAGGCTCATTCTTCTAGCCATTTATTATGGACTTGAATGACCTCCCTGTCGAGCCTTATTTGATAAATTCCCCCTGCAATGTCGAAAACATACCCTCACCTTCCCGAAACACATCCTTTCTCTGTCGATGGCATTGTTCTCTGAAAGGCGCTTTTCACACCGCATCTCCCTTCCTGATGGAGAACAGGAAACTTGACGGGAAAAGGAGGCAACCTTCAGTAAAATAGGATTAAAAATCTAATGTGGGCAGCACACGACTTTCCCTGTATTCACGTTCTCTTTACGTCTTCAAATACGTCTTCAATTTAAAATGGCACGGAATTTGGCACTTTTAAATCAATTTTCGTTCTCGGTGGGAAACTGGACTTTTTTTCAACGCTGGCGTAGCGAACATGAGAAAAAAACTGAAACATCTCGAGAACAGCTAGCCCTAGTGTAATGGGGTGGGTCTTATTCTTTTCATCGTTAAAAATGATGTATAAAGCAAGCATTTAATGGATATATTTGAGCATACGTAGCTTTTTCTTTTAAATTTGGACGATTTTTGCTGGCCATTTCGCAAAATAAGGCAGATTATTTTTTTCCAAATCGTACCAAAAACTAATCAGCATCAGGGTCACACCCAAGTGACTTAAATACCCAATTTTATGAAATTGCGTCCATTCGGTTTTGAGTTAGAGTGGATACATACATTGCATAGACAGACAGACACACAGACGCCTCGCTAAAAATAGTTTTTGCGTGTTCTAGAGATCTCGAAAATCGATCGATCCGTCGAAAACTCGAGTTGCGATTTTCGGTATGATTCCAATCCTTTCCCTATACATGACCATGTATTGCAGGGAAAGTAAAAATAAGAAATGTTCGGTAGATAAAGTATAATCAATGCATTAATGTTTGAGATTGGAAGAATTCTGAGTCTGAGTGAAATTCTCTTAGACATAAAGCGCATACCGATAGGGAAGATGGTTGTTGTTGAGACCCAGACCGTCCGACCTACCAGAAAGGTGTAAGGTAACCTTTTGGACAGCAGGGAAGTGCCACCCAATTTAGACCGGAACCCAGTGGGGGAGGCATCCACAGGGACCTTCCCCTCCTTCCTCTATCACCAAACTCTCGGAACGACTTACGGACCCACATGTTTAACGTGATCTTACTCCGCATGAACACGGCGGCAGTTGTGGCAGCTTGCAAATCTAGCGCGCAAACCACCGGGCTACCACGCCCGAAAGGTGCCAACAGCATGCGGTGTTCCCAGGAGGTCATCCACCCAAGTACTAACCGCGCTCGATGCTGCTGGATGATTGTAATGGGGAGTATGGAGGGGAGATTGTTGTAAATTTTCCCATTTTTAGGTTAATATGACTGCCATTAAGATGACACGTTATCCAATTGGAATGCTGTCCTCATAGGAATAATGAAATTTCTTTTAAAGTGCCGCCATTGTTTTTCCGACCTGCATGAGGAAACTTTGTAACCATTCACTTTCGGCCAGTCCATAGACATTGGTTGGGCACGTGACTTTCCTTATATATAGGAAGGGTATCTTCATTCAATGCTCACCTTGTCATAGACCCCTCATCGGAATTGAATTCAAACAATATTTTGGACTTTGAGAAAAAGGAACACATAAATAATGCTCATCCTCGAAAATCTGTATGGGGTTCCCCTGCCCTTCATCCGTTTGGTTTTCGGGTACAACAAAAGAAAAAACCCATTATAAGAGATATGAGATACTTTGTATCTTTTTATTCCCATTATCTTACCTTCTCGGTGGTTATCGAGAAGGATCACTGGTGCTATGGCAGGAATGGGGAAGAATCCCATTACTGAAGGTCTATTGGATGGATTTGGAAAGTTTTGTAGTTTCCCGAGATTGATTGACTCGGTGAAGGAATAGTTGCACTTTCATAAATACACTCGGTTGCAATATATATATATATATATATATATATATATATATATAGCTAAGCAAAAGCTACGAGACAAATATCGGAAAGGTGAGGAAAAAGGACCAACTGGGAATACATAAAAGGCCTAGGGGGATGGTGACCCCTAGTTCCCGGTTAAAAGTCGACTTTTACACCAATGGTAACACTTCCGGAGCCTTATATTACCTGAGGTCCTATTTCAGAACAACGTCAAAACAGAAGACGAACCCACAACAAGAAATGATTCGTATGAATAGAAAATTCATACAATACTCTGTATAATAAATTTGACAATGCTTTTAAAAGGGATTTTGGCAACATCTTCGATTCAAGTTATAATTGGCAACGTTACTGATAACTGAATTTTCAATTCATACGAATCATTTATTGAGCGGTGTTGTAAGAGGTGTGACGAAAGAGGATCGGTGAGTTTTTCAAAAAGGTCATCTTTTCGATTTCGAATATTTTATAATTTTTTTTATATTATATCTCTATCGGTTCCATGTTCTTGTTGTGGGTTCGTCTTCTGTTTTGACGTTGTTATGAAATAGGACCTCAGGTAATATATGGCTCCGGGAGTGTTACCATTGGTGTAAAAGTCGACTTTTAACCGGGAACTAGGGGTCACCATCCCCCTAGGCCTTTTATGTATTCCCAGTTGGTCCTTTTTCCTCACCTTTCCGATATTTGTCTCGTAGCTTTTGCTTAGCTGTATTTCTCGACATTTACAAGCTGCATCGCGCTTTTATGTTTAGTTACTTTTTTGGTACACTCAGTACACTTGTATATTTTCGTTTTATGGCATACACACACACACACACACACATATATATATATATATATATATATATATGCAGCACCCATAAAAAAATTGATCTACAGAAAAATTGAACCCGACATACAAATGTTGTTTTAACAGCTATGCAAATGATTAAACTGTCAGCACCAGTGATGTTATGGGGCTCATGTGTGCAACTCGCACGAGAACGACACATCGGGCAGCATTTAAAGCGACTGTTTTTCTCACGGATGACTGCTGCATACGTGTGTGGAGACGGATTGGCAAACGTTCTGATCCCACATATGTTGTTGAGCGGCACGCGGCCATCACACGTGGTGTGACAGTCTGGGGAGCCATCTCGTGGGATAGCCGATCTCCTTCCTCTAGTCGTATTGTAAGCCGATCTGGCGACTCGCTTGTACGTCGACGATATTATGCAGCCGATTGTTCTGCCTATGTTGCCAAGCCGCCCAGGTTCCATTTACCAACAAAACAATGCTCGATCACATACTGCACGACTTTCTCAACAATTTTTTGAGGATTTAATATCCTGCCATGGTCACCTAAGTCCCCGGACCTAACATCAATAAAACACGTTTAGGACATGCTGGGTCGGCAATGGCAGCCTTCTGAGAATGCCACTGGATTAGCTGACACATTGTAATATTTGTGGCTGAATGTTCCGCAGAGGGACGTAAGAACGTAATTGACTCTATGCCGCACCGAATATCGGCTTGTATAGATGCCAAGAGAGGATTTACTACATACTAAAATGTCATCTACTGGTTAACACCATATCTCTTTTATTGCATTCAAATTGTAAGCATTTGCATATCTCCTTAAACGATACATAACTACTTAGTTTCGCCGCTGCAACTCAATTACTTATGGGTGCATATATGTACATATATATATTCCAACAGAGTGTATAAAGAATTGTGTTTATCAAAAGTAAGGGCATTTTCTCTGTTTTCACGGTTGAGCAGCTTGCTTATGGTAGTGGTGGCACAATTTTTACGACGAATTTTTCAATTTTACTACGGATTTCCATATCCAGTTCTAGATATTGAGGGATTTTTCGAAAATTCGTATGATTGTACAAAGTTAGTATGCAAAAGAGAAGTTCTATAAAATATAAAGAATACACATCATTTGTGATTGTGATGGATGAAGTCTACACATCAATAATGTGTACATGACTCCCAAATGAAATGTACACATCATGTACGCATCATTACTCTAATGCAGGCTCCTTCGTAATCTTATTATTACTGCACGGTATACTTTGTACGGTAAACAAGAAAGATAAATTATGCATAAAGCATTGATTATGAAACAATTTACAACTTAAATGCAAATTTATTTCAACATCTCTAAAACGCTATACATTCAGCGGTGATATTTTTAAAATTATTACAGTACTACAGTAATGTATTATATTTGAACACCGAAAAAACTGAACTTTATTTAAATGACGTCATCGAAATATAAATCGTCTGGCTCTTTATGTAAAAGCAGTGAATGCATAAGCAGCAGCATGTAAAAGCAGCATTCATTTCACCTGTATTTGAGACTCCAGAACTAAGTAATTTTGCTTTAAAAAAATTCAGCCATTCTTATACATTTCATCTTACAGCTTAATTTGTTTACATTCTGCATTCGTTAAAATGAGGCTTCGTTGTAGAAATAATCAAAATTGGCTGATCATTTAAATTCAAAAATAATGTCATTGCGTTTGAGAAGAATACAGATGCACAGAAAACATGCAAAAATAAAGCCGTTTTAGAACGAATGCAACACTCAGTATAAATTAAAAAGAATCCCGATTTTTACACTGGGAAGAACGATGGATGCCCTATTTTATTTTGAAGTGGGTCACGTGATCTTTTTATATAATATGGGTGCATTATTATTTTAATTTTTATTTAAAAAATTACCGAACCTATTTTGTTCCAATTTTTTTTATACATTTTATGGTATCATTTGAATATTTCCAAAAAATTTCAATGCAATTCGAGAATTTTAACTTCGCTTAAAATTTTTTGAAAAATGAGGTCCCATAGGGTTCCATGTATTTCAATTTTTCAACCGGGGTTCACTCCAAAACCAATAGGGTGATATTATTCATGTATCCTATTCCCCATGTGTCCTACAGAACGTCTCAACAGCATATTAAAATTAAATTTTGATAAAGTCACTTTTACGGCAGTTATCGTGCGAACGGACAGAATTAACAAAGTCATAAACACTTTTCAACTCTGTTGGAAAGTGTTAAAAACCTGAAATACGCAGCCTTTCAGTGAAGCTTGATTGCTTTTTATCTCACGATTGGATTGAGTCACTAAACATAGGTATAGAACGAACGAATTTACGAAAAAAAAAGATCCTTTCTGCCCATTTTCAGATTGCTAAGGGTAGAACATAAGAAGTGACTGTAAATGTTTCGTTGTACCTAAGTTCTTGAAATATACAGGGTGTCCCAAAAAGATTGAAACGCTCTTTAATTCTTTACCTATTGGAGATAAGTGGGCAATTCAAATTGCAAAAATGGTGAAATAAGACTACGTTAATGAACTAGTCCTCCCATTCATTTTCAAAAAGTGACATTTTTTAAATTTTTATACGACCCCCTTAGACACATTACGTCAATCAGAAAATTTTTATTGTTAATGCAACAAGATCATTAAAATAACTCGCATATCTGTATCTTTAAAATCAACAGAATTATGAAAAAGGAAAAATCTGACTTATGCCACTTTTCCGTACCCTGCGAAAGACTGTTTCATCAGTGAAAATAGGGATCATAAACAAATGGACGGTGACAATTGTTTAGATCAAAAATATTTTAATGTGTGTTAAAATTTTTTATCACACATGCATCTAAATAAAGCATTACAAAGACAGAGATCCTATAAAGCAGTGATACTCACGATGTTGGGGCACATAATTAAAATATGCATACATGGATAGAAGGCATGATATAAAGGTACACATTTCGTTAGAAATACTAGAAATACAATTCACAAAACGCAATTCACAAAGCATTCTCAAAATGTTCTTTTTCAACTCCAATACATAACTCAGCTCGTCTAATAATGTTTCTGTAAATATTTCGGAGTTTTTCACCACTAATGTTGTTGCAAGCATCAATTATCTTTTGTTTAAGGCCAATTGCGTTTAGTGGGCGAGTAGTATAAACTAGTGTTCGAAGACGACCCCATAAGTAAAAATTGATAGGGGTTAAATCAGGGGATCTGGGGGGGGGGGGCGCATTCTGTGGCTCCTTTCAAACCAATCCACTGTTTATCAAAGTTTTCGTTGAGCCAGTTTGTCACAATTATAACCTGGTGTGCAGACGCGCCATCTTGTTGATAATACATGTTTTTTAGAAGCAATAATGTCGTCGTCTCCTTAAAATCCATTACAGTATCGTTTAAAATAAGTTGCACGTATTTTTCAGCTGTAAGAGTCCCTTCATAAAAAAACAGGACCAATCAGTTTTTCATTCCAAATTCCGCACCATACAGACACAGAAAACTTTCTCTGCTGATGTATTTCACGGACAATAAGTGGTTTCGTATTATCCCAATAATGATCGTTGTGAGTATTGATTGCTCCATCTTCCGTAAAAACATTCACCAGTCCACAGAATGTTCTTAACAAAGTTCGAATGGATGTCTTGTTGGATTAACAACCAGTTTCAGAATGCTACACGCCGGTCAAAATCGGAGGGATGAAGTGCTTGAAGTCCATGAATACAAAATGGATACCAATGGTATTTTCCAAGTGTTCTAGCAATGGACATCCTAGGTTGCCCCAAAGTTTCGCTTGCTTTTCGAATGCTTGTTCGTGGGTTGAAAGAAAAATATGCGATGATGTCAGTTTCTTGGTCCTTCGTGTACAAAAAATTTCTTCCATGGCCAGGTCTTGGGTGAAATGAACCGGTAGTTCTTAATCTCCTCATCATCCAACAAACAAATTTACGTGAAATTTCAGGCAAGTTTGGATATCGCCGTCCAAAATCCAGAGCAGATTCTGCAGTATTTTTTATTACACAGAGCATAAATCATTGTTAATTCGAAAAGTTCGTTATTTGTTAAAAATACCGTAATGCACAACCAGTTGCACGTTCTTAATTCGTCCATTCAGAACTAAACAAGCTGACGATTCACTGAATGATTTCTAATCTTCTTTATTTTGGTATAATATTAAAAAAAAGTTTAGTTGTATTGAATAGAAATAATACTGGGAATAAATACGTAAATTAAAAAATAAATCGTCTGCATTTCATTCTTCAGTTTTTTAAATTATTTTACAATAAACATTTGAAACGGCTAAATTAGAGTTAAAGGAAAGAAAAAATCGTCTGTGGGTTCTATTCTTCGTTTTGAAAAATTATGTTAAATTTCAAAATCAAATACATACTTGCATTTGTTACTTATTTATTTTAATTGTTTCAAATAAAAAATGGCATGCCTCAATGTAAAAAGTACTTATGAATCCGTGATTGAGTCATGAGCCTTATCGGAATTCGCAAAAATGTCTCCCATGTATTATCATCTAGTTTTATCTATTTTGTGATATGTCACACATTTATGTTTCTAATTTGATATAGGGTCCCCATTCATAATGTTCAATTTTCAATTAAATATAACTCGCTCCATTTTAAAAATACAGATATGCGGGTTTTTTAATGATCTTGTTGCAATAAAAATAAAAAAATTCTGAGTGACCCAATGTGGCTAAGGGGGGTCGTATAAAAATTTAAAAAGTGTCACTTTTTGAAAATGAATGGGAGGATTATTTCATTAACGTAGTCGTATTTCCTATCTTACTTTCAACATTTTTGTAATTTATATTGCCCACTTATCTCCAACAGATAAAGAATTAAAGCGCGTTTCAATCTTTTTGGGACACCCTGTATAGAGTCACTGGAGAACTATGTGGAGTGTTTCGAGAAAAGCATTAATTGAGCTAATCACATCGCTGTGAGAAATAGATAGTGACTTTAAAGCAATCGTCTTGCAGCGGCAGACTTCGATCTGCTGTTTTCCCTGTTGAGCAGACGTGTTTCTCGATGCTGCAATCTATTTTGCATATCCAAACACGCATTCATTGAAAGCATTCAAACGTTGTACAATGCAAAATATTGATTGAATAATATAAACACCTTGATTTATATGTCGGTTTATATATATATATCTCTGGTTGGCGCTTGGCGAAAATTTTGCCGAGGACCAAACCAAATTGATAAAAATAAAGGCAAATCAATAAAATTAATGTTTCGAAACTGTAACTTAATTCTGTTTCGAAACAGGATTGTATTGTAATGACGTTTCGGAAGCATTTATCTGTCAGTCCAACCGTCCCACTTGGCGACACATTTGGCTAGTTTTTAAATGCCGCCAAATTTACCAGAATGTCGACAAATCGATAAAAATTTCGCCAAATTGATAAAAATGACGCCAAATCAATGAAATTAATTGCGTTGTATTAATTGCGTTAATTAGCATTGTAATGATGTTTCTGTAGCGTTTGCTTGTCAATCCAATAGTCTCACTTACTGACAAACGTGGAGAAATTTTTTATAATGTCACAAAATTGATTAAAATATTGCCAAATTAACGACCATGTTGGCAAATCGATAAAAATGTCTCTAAATTGATAAAAATGACGCCCAATCAATGAAATTAATTGCGCTTTGGAAGGAGATGGTATTGTAACGATGTTTCGGCAGCGTTTGTCTGTCAGTCCAACTGTCCCACTGCGATCATTTTGGCGATATTTTTTAAATGCCTCAAAATTGAACAAAATATCACAAAAATTGACGAAAATGTCACCCAATCGATGAAAATTCAATATTTTGGAAAGAATATAAGAATTTACTATAAGAAAAAGCCATTTCTCTGTTCGCCCGTCCGTGACGTTTGGCAAAGAATTGGGCGGGATGTCGCAACTGTCGCTCAATTGATAAAACTGACGCAAAATGGGGGGTAATATTTTGAAAATTTTGAATTCCGTCATATGACGGTCATATATCTTCTAGTTTAAAATAGTTTATTACTTATATGGCACGCTTATGAAACAAACTTAATAAAAATGTTTTTAAAATGAAATGAGATGCAAAACTACGGAAGAAATTCAAATATTCCGCCACTTACGACCCAGTTATTATCGGAGTGTCCGTTGGTCTTTGTTTTCTAAATATTCTGTGATCCAGAGCTTAGCTGTCAAACTGTGTTTCTTTTTTAAAAACTAAAGTTGCAATCGGTAAACGGTTTATTTCATCGTGTTACTCAATTATTTCTTAAATGCACACAATTTCACATTTTTATGCTATAGTTTTTGCGGTACGAGACAGAGAAAATCGATGGATGTGCCGATACGAAATAGCAATTTTCGCTTCAAAGTAAAATATCTCATTAACTAGATCAAAATTAAAAAAAAAAAGGCTCCGTCCTGCAGAAATTCAACTATGTAGGTATCTGCCGGCAAAAATTCGTGGTCTTGCTATCTATTGTTAGTCTATCCAGAAGGCGAATTCGCGGCTCCAATATTTTGTCTGTCTTTAACTTTGACATTATATATTTCTTATATATCAAAAAACATTTCAGCATATTTAGAAATGTGTCAAATGGGGCGGCGTTAGCTACATTTTTATTTTCCTGCAATACATGGTAATGTATAGGGAAAGTATTAGAATCATGCCGAAAATCGCAATTCGAGTGTTCGACGGATCGACACGTTTTGAGACCTCTAGAGCACGAAAACACTATTTTTAGCGTGACGTCTGTGTCTGTCTATATGGCGAACGGCCAGAGTGTATACCGATTCAGCAATTTCAGAAGTAATCTCTCATGCCACACGCCAAGCGTCGCTTTATCGCCAGTTCTGGTTTATTCTCGCTACACGTGCAATTGGAGGGGAAAGACGAATTGTTTAATAAAGAATATTGTTCATAATTTGATTGCATATCAGATTGCGTATGAGAATGTCGTTAGATACATTTGTATCAGATTACTTAGAAGATTATTATTTGTAACAGATTATCTAGAAGATTGTTTAGAAGATTATTTGTATCAGATTATTACGGAAGATGTTAGGAAACTTATCAAAATATACAGTAGTATTTCAAAAACTGGTTTGATTATTTATAAATCAAATAACAATCCGACTAATGTGGTTTTCAAGTAACTATTAAAATACATGTATTTAAAAACTTTGTGTACAGCATACGGATTGTTTGAAATTAGTTAAAGAAATGTTCGACACACATACATATAATTTATTATTTGAATGAAACGATTCTAATTTCGTAGAAAATATATGTGTAGAATCCGCATAATATTCAATTCTTATATAGTACAATAATCCGTAACGAAATTTGAAGATTATTTGAAAGGAGGAAATAATAAAATATTTGTCATTTTAAAATGCAAAATTTGTAACATTTTAAGGAAATTTGCTTGACATTTTTCAGTTTGTGGGAGCAATGTTGCTTTTTTGACACACGTAGGATAATGCAGCGTTTTTCAAGATGTGTTTGTTCTGCGGAACCCTTGGGGTTCTACGACGTGATAGTTTCAAGTAAATTTTCTTTAAAATTTAAAAACGGGTAAAGTTTTAATG